>JAVLVB010000913.1:827350-858800 GCA_032876305.1 Orestias chungarensis
TATCCCGGCTCCATTCCAAAGACATTGTGGGGTTTTTAATTCTCCTACAGCTACATTATGTTCGCTCTCTGCCATCTGTGGTGGATATCATGGGGGACAGGCATGTGTTGAGACTGTGCAACAGGGAATACAGACTTCATCAAAGTGAAGAGTCTTTAGCTGCGGCAAAAAATATGGGATCGTTTGTACCAAAAGTTATTTCAGTTGCATCATGAGAAGAAAAAAAAAAAAAGGCAGATGGAAGTCAAGCTTTAAAAGACTTGATTCCATATTCCTGACGTGTGTGCAGTCATTTTAGAAATTCAGACAGGAGTGCTCTGAAGAAACAGCCATATCATTACACACAGTACATTAGAGGATTATTTGTGCAGCAGAAATTTCTGTCTTCTATCCATCTTAGAGACTAAAAAGAAACATCGCTTTTTTTGCACCTATGCAAACACTAAAAGGACTATTCTTGCCTCAGGCTAACTATTGCACTGACAGTATTTAAATGTCAAAAATAGCCAGTGGTTACTTTGGAGGCTATTTTCTTTGTAAAATTCAAACCTACAAACTGGGCACCCAGTGCGCATTTTAGAGGTTAAACCACCTTTGTACTTTAAAAAGTTGAAATTTGCCAATTTCACTTAGCTAGCATATTTAAGAAACAACTTTTAATGTGTACAATCTTTGTATTTTAATTTATTTATACTCATAATTTGAGACCAAACATTTTGCACAAGGCTCATTTCAAAAAAATTATACTTTATCATATTTATAAAAATATGCTATTTCCATATTATACAGCGTTAAAAAAATTCCTGAATAACAAGAAAAGTAATCGATGGCTGTCTTTTTATGGTCCACTTTTTTACCGGCCATGCCAACAAACAATATTTTGTGAGCTTCCCATAGTGAAACAAGCAATTTACTGTGTTACATAATACAGATCTGAAAGTGGGTTAGATGTGGTTTCCATTCATCAGGGATGTGTTATCCCTCCTTCTGATCATCTTTTTTCCCCTTTACAAGCACTCTCTTTGTTTCACAAAGTGTGTGAGTTTATTTTTCCCTCCTGCAGGGGTGATGAAGACAAGTACATCAGATAATATCCCAGAACAAGCACATGGAAAACAGCTTCTACACCCGAATGCACTGCCTCAAGGCGAATGACACCAGAACACGGTTTTCCTACTGCCATGATAGGTGAGAACATAATCACAGTAGAAGATGAATGAGGAAAAAGCAGACTAAGATTTTTGGTTTAGATTTCTATTTAAAAACATAAAAACATTCCTAAATCCCCGAAAGCATCAACAGTATAGTAGTTTTGGAAAATTCTGAAAAGTGTTGCTTGGGGAACCTGACAGCCTTCACACAAGTGAAAACTTGTTTGGTACTCACCTCCAGAGAGTGCTCTCAGTCACGCTGCCAATGTGAAAGTCGTAGAGCTTTGTCAGAATAAGGATGACCTGCACAGAAGAGACATTTCTACATTAAAATGGGATTGTGGGGTTTTAAGGTTCAGATCAGTGCAACCACTGCTCAGCATGTTTAGGGTGTCCCTGCTGCCACACAGCTGATCTAAATGGATAACTGATTACAGGCAGCAGTTGACAGCATGCTGAGAAGATGATGCAATCCTTTGAATCAGGTGTGCTAGAGGGGATACATATAGAACAGGCACGAAAAGGGAAACCATTGATAAAAATGTTGTAACAGACTCTTAGACAAAATTTGGGGGAAAAAAATATAAATTTTGAGAGACTTTAGCTGATTTGGACAAAAATCCCCACAGGCCAGCAGAAATAGATGCAGTCTGTTGTAGAGTGGAAGTTTAACCTTTAGGCAACATTTTTCACATTTGGCAATCTAATTCACAGCTCTCAATTCTTTATCAGAGTTTATTGACGTTTGCTTGCTGACAGTCAACAATTGCATCTTTCATACAGTATTGGTTTAACCCTGTGGCGATTATTGACAGCTCTGGAAGAACAACCTCCTCTGCGGTGGTTTAATATAGGTCTCATATTCAAGCCTACAAGTTAACTGTATATATATATATATATATATATATATATATATATATATGCGTGTGTGTGTGTGTACAGCAAATGTTTTAATTGTGTATTAATAGAGAAAGAACAATAAAATTGTTGATGTACTGGCGTATGCAATGCGACAGGACAGATGACATCTACCATCTTTCTGCTGGTTGTTTAACAGGATTTCCATGGAACACCTTCAGTTACATTTACGGTAAGTGTATGAGCAGATTGCACTTCTATTTGCTTTAGTTTGTTGTTTCTGAGAAGCGAAACTTCAAATTATATATCCAAAATTCGCAAATTTTGTCATAGAGCAGCTTAAAATATGCTTAAAAAAGTAAATGCATCTTGGGATTCTGAAGTACCTAAGCAACAACAGATAGATTAGGTTCCAGTGATGAACTAATCATCAATACACAGTACCAGTTCATACAAAACAATGCAATAATTTAGGCTTCAGGCTTTCTTGCTTGGCTGCATCCTTTTATTACTTTTTCTTTACAATTCAACAATTTTTTTAGCCCCATTTCAATAGTTTCAAAACAAATACACAAACAACAAAAAACCAACAGAAGCAAAAATTTAATATAATGACGCACAACCAATAGTATGATTTCAGTTAGGTAAACTTAACTGTTAAAAATAAAAAAGTACTTTATCTAAGTATATAAGAGACTGTTTCCTGCAGCTCTCCCTGACAGAACCATAACAATAAAATCCTCATAACAATAAACACTTATGCTGCAGTCAATTCTTTAAACAAGGACTGTGCTGGGGGGTGTTGGCTCCTAATGACTTCAAACAGTTGTTAAACTGGACACTTTAGAGTAAAACATTTCGAGACAGTAAACTATTCCAATTGAACGACTTCATAATTTTATAGCTGCTGTTGAATGATAGGATTGTAAAGTTTGCTGCCTTAGATGTCAATGAATATGATTTTTTTTCTTTCTTATAGCAATTTTGAAAAGGACAAAACCTAAGTTTTTAATCCAGATATATTAAAATCTCTGCTATTTTTCAGTCTGTTGCTTATTTCCGTGCAAAAAAAAAAACCCCATCTTGCACATTTTTTTAAATTCTTCGTATTATATTATATATTACATATGCCCCTTCTGTATTGTCTGTTATTATTATGTTTCTGTCTTTATATATTACTTTTCGCGGTTTAAATATGCATGCTTCCTTTGACCTTTACCTTGCTGATGGCACATCTACGCTTCCCTACTCTGGGACAGTATAGGTTATTTATATTCTATTTTATCTACTCTATACTGTTCTATTATAATACATCTTAACTTCAACTCTTCCATGTCCCAGCTAAAGGAAGGCATCCACACAATGTGAAACTTCAACTACCAAGGTGCAGGATAGTGTTTTCAGCATCACATTCAGTTGTAGCCTCTGACTAGAGCAGCTTCTGTCTACTGGCGGCTTTTTCGTTGCTTTTGTTTAAACTGGCATTCTTTTCAAGATACCTGAAGAATATGATACTGTATCTCCAAAGTCCTACTGGCCGCAGACTCTAGCCAAGGCATAGACTCATACCATAAATTGTTTTGTTCCAACAGCAGTTAGAAAAACACTGAATGGTACACAGGATATTTAGCATGTTAGGATGCAGCGGTGTGCATATTTATTTCTGTGTATCCAATTGCTGTTTTTTCCATCTTTTTTGATGCAGCCGTCTTGCCATTCACACCCCTGTGGAAAAGTCTCATCCAACAGACTCACAGCACACAGCTCTGGTCTTTTAAAGAGAGACAGATAATCAGCAGGCGAGCCACTTTGATAAGGACTGTGCACGTCCTCAGAGCAATTCACAAGACATGAAGGTTACGTGAGGAGCAGCGGTCAGCTATGATCCTCCAGTCCAAAGAGCTGGATCAGATCTCTGCTCCACAGGGATGAGGAGAGACGAAAGGAGTATCAACCACGCTCAACTGAAAATACGCTAGGTTAACATCTTCAACCATTTGTCATCTTAAACATTTACTTCCCTCAAAATTTTACAAAAAAATGTTTTTGCTTTTAATATAACAGGTATGATTACCATTCTAAACCATTTAGATATAAACGAGCATTTGATGCATTGTGACTCATTGTGTTTTTAAAAGAGTTCTAAAGTATGTGTGGATTTTATCTATTTGTGGGTGGTTGCATTTCCTAACCCCTGTAAACACGGCAGGGTTGCTATATCATTTGAATTTAAAGCATTTGTTAAGTCTTCAACAAGCTTTTTGAACTTGTTTACAGGTACTACTCAAGATAATAGTTTGGCAGGCTTCCAATAAAGCTTTGATTTCGGTGCCATGTGACACCTCTTATGGTGTATATTTTTTAGGTCAAAGATTTGCAGGAATTCATTATCATACTTTGTGCTTTAAGAATAACCAGGGTGAGCTCAATGGTAGGTCATCCTCACAGATTTGAGATGAGAATGCTTTTTGAAAGAGGCAATGAATAATCCAAAACTTTCTTGTTTGCAGGCTGAAATGGTTAATTATAGTATGTCATAGTATGACTCAACTGAGTAATATGCACTATACCTTTAAGGCTGTGGGACTGCATTAATTAGATGGTTTAGATTTCTGTTACATTTCATCCTAATTTTTATTGTGATTTTTCATCCTTTGTCTTACAAATAATGTTAGATTTATCTTGTGTTATCTTAGCCTACTGTATAATCTGAAGCAAGCTTTTGCTTATTAAATAAACTTGACTTTTTTTTGTAACTGAGATAGATAGACAGAAGGCAGCAATCATGCTCAACACATTCAAAATTAAACTTTGCATCCTTAGCTTCACGCTGGTAATATTATAAGGGTGCTGGACAATTTCCACCTCCTACTGAGTCTTGCTCCTTTGGCCTTTGAACCAGTTCGCCACTCAGACCCTGGACTGTACTTGTGGATAAGGATGTAACACAGGCCAGAGGGTTGCTGCGACCGAGCGCATGAACATATGGCTCCGGCCAAGAAAGTGCTAGGAAAAGGCCAGGGAAAAGAACTGCTGCCACATTTTTGCAAAAAATTGTGAACTGAATATCTTAGTGTTTATTCTGTGTTATGGTTTAAGTCTACTTATTATTTGCTGCTATAGAAAAGTGTATGTGTTCATGCGTCCACACAGATTTGGGCATCACAGATGAGTCGTTACTCTTCTTGGTGGGAGGTGTAAAACAGACATGAGGGTTTTCATCCCCTTAGGACAGTCTGAATGTGAAATTCAAATATAAGCAAACAAAAAGTGAAGTTTCTCTTTAGAACTTTTTTATACAATGTCTTGAAGGATTCAGAAAAATACATTTTACCAGAATGCATTTGATTTGCAGTCTTGTTCTCAACTCTTTATGAAAATTCAATTTAATTCACAGACTCTGTATTGAGAATGAAAAAAAAAATGCTATATCATCCAAATATCTTCAAAGAGATGTTAGTAATGCTGTGAATAATGTTTTGAGGATTCCTGGCAGCAGTAAATCTTCAGAACTCTGTCTGAAAATGAGAGCTTTTCACTGTAGCTTGTCCTGGGTAATACCATCAATACCTAACAAGGAATGAAAATTCACCTCATTTGCATTTGCAGCTCTTCTTTAAATCTGTCTAGCTGAATGGTTAAAAAGTTGTGCAAACAAACACTAGAGTCAGGAATATGATCTTTGTTAATTTGATCAATAAAAGAGATTGTTTGAAATTCCTTATTCTCTTTCTGCTCTCTGTTCCTGTTCTGAATCTCTGAAGAATCCTTTTCAACTCATCTGGGATTTGGGGCCATGGTTCAGGTACTTTTTCATCTTTTGAGACAAGAATCTACTGCTCCCAGTTATAAAACAATAGATTATACCATCTTTACACATCGCAACAACTGTTCTAGAGTGCAAAAGTGATTATCTTTTCAGTCCACAGCATCCACAAACAAAGGAAACAATTGTGCAAACATCCATCACCTCAACTAGAAATATTATGTATAAGGGTTCAGAAAAATAATTAATCAGAACAAATATAACAGGCTTACTCCAACAAACTAGAACCATGAGCTATGACACACCTTAAGCAACACTGGATTGGTAAATTGTATCACAAATATACTCCATTTTCAAATTCCCGCTTAACTTGCATTAATTGAATCAAAATGTCGGTCACACTGTACTTGCCTGGTCGCCTAGACAATTAATCATGTGTGTGGAAAACATTACAAGCATGACTAAATGCCTTTATTTCTACTCAAAGACCAAGTCAAAGTGCCATTTGCAATTTTTTAAAACTTGTTTCATGCCATTACAAAGTAATCAGTCTGAATTACTTTTTTAAAAGGAAAAAAAAAATGTCCCGCTCATTTCTTTGCAAAGCACAAGTTTAATTACGCTGATGACCTGAAGAGGTGTTACTGCTGAAGTCACGTAATAACACACAGCACCACAGAAAGGCTGTTAAATTAAACCAAGCCAAATCAAAAGTGGCAGTGCATTCATGCTGAATGAGACCCCAGTTAATACACCACTGATGAGCACTTTTAAGCAGGTGTCTAAATGAATATACATCAAAGTTTGTATCAGAGACACCTTACATTTATAAACCATTTAAATACATTCTCGGTAGCCACTTCATGAAGGACATCGGTTCAATTATTAAAATCCAACAGCAAATCAGCAAACACATGGGAAAATGCAATCCATTGATATATCTAAAAGGATTTAAGTAATTTTAAACATTCCACAATTCTTGGTTTCAGACATTAAATGGTCAAAAAAGGACTAAAATTTGATCCCGTGGGAGAAACAGTGCCCAGTGAACAAAAACCACCCAAGCCTCTGTTACATCAAAGATGATTCAAGTTAGTTAAAGTCTGTGCATGAAGAGGACATTCAGGGATATAAAATTTGCTGACTTTTGCTACATTTCCTATTTACACAATGATTCCATTCACTCTGCCAGCGACTCGCCAATCTATCGTATTCACAAGGTTTGATCTCAGAGCTGAACCAAAGACGCTGTGGATGTGCAGTTAGTAGCATTACACATTACAGCAGACGACACCTTAATTCATCTGTCCATTTCACACTCCTCACTAACATTCATATAGAAGGCACCAAGATATGGGCTTTTCCATTGTTCTAATCTTTGCCACAAAGAACAATGGCAGTAAGGGAAACTCCTCAGCCAGTCTATACTTTAGGAAAGTATAGACTGGATGGTTAGTATACATCAGCAGCGTGGACAATATTTTTAAATACATTGTAAAGACATTATCTTTTAAAGAAGGTCCTCAAAAGTATTTATACGTTTTTATAAAATGTGGATTCTTTAAACCACTCTTTGTCTAACATTTTGTGTTCAATCTTCAGTAGTTTTAGGACATCTGTGATACACTAACTGCATATTTATTTTATTGCTTATGTCGTTGGAGTCAAGTACTAACAATAGAACAACTGCCTGAAAAACAGGCTTTTAGATGTCTGCAAACATCAAGACAGTCAACAGCAAAATGGCAGCTGGAACTGATCGTTATCTGGAAGTGATTAAGCTTCCCCACCTCCCTGTAGCATGTCAACGGAGGAGCAATTACATATCACATGGTGAAAGCTGTTTATGTGAAATGTTGTCAACTGGCAGCGACAAAGACACCCACTGACAGCAAGACAATCTGAGAAACACTCAATGTCTTTTTTTTTTCGTTATTTGACTTGGCTTGGCAGAAAATAGAGGCCTTTGTTGACCTGTTGAGAAGTGGATAAAAAAGACAACTACAAATCACAAGACACATTTTAAAAGAGAAAGTTAAAATGACAGACAGAGAGTAGCTGAAAATATTTAAATGGAGGGATAAACCAATACTTCTTTCCTGGGTTAGTTTACCAAACATATGTGTTGATATTTAAAGTCATTGACATGCTCACACTAAATGTTTGTGTCACGTTGTATATTCAAATAAAAAACAGTTTTATTTATCAAAGTATACCTAGCAAATAATGTAACTTCTTCTAAATTGCTACATCCATTTGAGTCAAAGGACTCAGCATAAGTCAATAATGATATTGGTCAACCTAACAAATTAGTACCATTTTAGTTCACTGTAAACTGTCCAATGAAATTTTATCGTAGGGCTGAATAACAGCATTGTGTTCTTGGAGAATGAAAGGTGTGAATCCCAGTCTTTCATCTTTCTGCATGAAGTTTGCCTGTACTTCTTGTGCATGCCTGGGGTATCTCCAGGAACTCCAGCCCTCTAGCTGCTTTCACATTCGAAAGACATGACTGTATGATTGATTCGTGTCTCTAAACTGTCACTAATTGTGAGTATGTATGTGCAAGGTTGTCTGTGCTGTGCATCTCTATGTTGCGCTCTAACTGACTGACGACTAGTGGAGATATGCACCAACACCCCCGTGACTTTGTAAGGATCAGACTTCCCTCTTCTTTGCCAACCCCACAAGAGGGAACTCAGGATTATTCCAAGCCATCAGGGAGAAACGTAATCACACCAAAATATCTTGGCCATCACCCGGGTCTCTACTAAAAGGGACATACTTAACACCTCTCAAAGTAGGCGTCCATGGAGCATCTAGAAAAGGTGCCAGATACTTCGGCAGGCTCCTCGTTGTTGACCAGGCTTCTCACCCTATCCCCCTGTGGGAAGCTTGTTTTGGCTGCTTGATCAGTGAACTTGTTCTTTCAGACATGACCCAAATTCTTCACCACAGGTGACGGTGGAAACATGGACACAATCAGTAAACTGAGAGCCTCAACTTGTAGCTCAGATTTCTCATTTCCACAATAGACCTGTGAGGCGTCCGCATTACTGTATTATATATATATAAATATATATATAAATTTTATTTTATTTTTTTTAAAGAATCCACATAGGGGATCTAATTGTAAATTTAAGGTAAACGATAAGAATGTTTCAAGAAAACTGTTACTTTCAGGAAGTGTATTGTGCTTTGGCTCATCATTCGAGAGGACAGAGGCCAGCTATCAAAGTGGCATTGAAAGTTTGCTGTGTGATAGTGAAAGAAAGGTAAGGAGTTTGGAAGGATGTTCCAAGAAACTTTCGTTGTCACCTTCCTGTCGTTCTATTACACAAACACTGCAATGCTATAAGCTTTAATGGCAGCTTCAAACAATGTGTGGGTTTCAACTAGAATAGCGAGAATCCATTTTGAGAAAGCTCTGTGTGCACTGCTTTTAGTATCTCGCTTTCTGTCGCATGCTGTGCAGTGAGCAGTAATGTGTATGGCATTTGCATCAAAGGTGCATGAACGGCACCCAAATACATTATTATGCACATATAAACACACTCTACAAAGAAAAGAAAAGCTCAGTTAGCCTTGGGATATGAGTGCTTCTTATCTGGCATCAAGCAGTCACAGCTACAGGAGACGAAAAGGCCAAGGTTTTAGTCAGACATTGGCACTCTGAAATGTTTTACTCATACCTAATAAATGCATACTTTAAATACATGTATATTTGAAAATAAGGTCATCAGCAGATCAAAACGAAGGAATTTAACATATGCTGTAGTAGGATTTGTTTTTATGGTATCAAGAATAAGTCAGGAAAGGACTTATAGTACTATGCCCATCCTTGGACATCTCTTTCTACCTGTCACTATGCTCCATCACACTCCATCTTTCTGGCTCCAGCTCGACTATCTGGAACACTTTAGGTTATCTCCTTCTCTGTATTTATTTCATTCATTCCATCCTTCATCTGAAAGTCTTTCCCTTGTACCTCTGAGGTTTTCTTCCCCACCTGCCACATCTTTCTGTTTTTTTTCCTCTCAGCAAAATCCCCTTTATCTCTGCTTAACGGGGCTTGTCTTTCTCCTTCCCCTTCCAACAACCCTACACCCTCTCCACTGTTGCTTCGTTTTTACTGAGTCTCCTTGCACGGTTGTCTTATCTATATTCTCTGTAGTTTCTCATATTCTCCTTGTAATGTGACCTATCTGTTGCTCCTTTCCTTCACTCTCTCCTCCCCTTTTAGGTATTTCTCTCCTTCCCATCATCTATGACTTTTCTGACTTTTATTTTCTTTGGTTGTCACACAAATAAGCCAGACAAAGGCTTTTTGTTGTGTGGTGATTCCAAAATCTGTAATCACTTGTGCTTCTTAAAAAGACCTTCCATTATTAACTCATCAATATAATGCTCTTAAACATTATGACCACTGTAAATGATGAATAACAAAAATTATTGTGTAACTATTTTCAGCACAGTTTCTAATAACTTGTCTTCAGCAGGTGGCAGCTACAGTATACTGAAACTCAGTCAGTGGCTGCTCTTGATTAATGCAATATGCCTCACAACAAGGATTAGCATTTTATTTAATATACGATGAAGACCCAAAACCCTTTTTGAATACATCTTCTTTGTGTGCTGGCTTTGTTTAATAAAAAAAAAAGCACAGAAAGAACAACTGTAATTCAAAATTTATTTCAACATAAATGAACAATAAAACAAAATAGGGGATTGCAGACATATTCAGTCCCTTTGAACTCACAGGTCTGATTAAACAGACATTCAGTCAGTTGGTGTTGGTAGCTTTTAAAGTAATTGGAAAAGAGACAACCTGTGTGCAGCGAGAGAGTCTTCAATGATTGTGTCTGGAAGTTCCAGGCAAATCAGAAAAAATCATGATGAAATGTATCAGTCAGGGAATGAATAAGTGTTAAAGAAAAGTACCAAGGCTTGACATACAAGGAATTTGTTTTTGGTTACACAGATGATTGCAGTGGACGACAAATACAGCAAAGAAACATTTGTAACATTTAGCATGTGTAATTTATATTGTAATTTTATTTTTTTTAAGTGCAGTTTTGTGCAGTATATAAACTATAGAAGTTATAAAAATATATAAATAAATTGTAAGTAAATTTTGTAAAACAAATAAATGAAATTAAGCACCACATGTATGACATGAAGCCTGATGTATGTCTTCATGTAAGTCAGGAAAGCTGCTGCTCATCGGGCTGCTGTGCGCGCTCCCGAGAGCGGCAATCAGATTTTGGCAGACGATCACTTTTTGGCACAACTCCGGCCGCCGTGGGCTGGAAATGATAGCAAACACATCACTGAACACGTCATATTCCTGATAATTATTCGTAATGAGATAAACATTGAGCTATCATTAGCTGCCGCTGCTGTTTATGTTTCAGGAACATGCACGTCGTTCCATGAGAGCCTGGAAAGGGAATACAAAAGCAGCTGCCCTGACTTACATGAAGACATACATGACGCTTCTTGTCATACATGCGGTGCGTAACATAAGTTACTGTAGTAACTATGGTTTTTTGAATTCCTGAATGACTGCCAGTGCAGTTAACAGAGTGGGTATGTCTCCTCGCGCTCCGTGCAGGTCGAGTCATACTGTCAACATTTAGCACACCTGTGCGGAAGTCTATAAATAGCACGCATAGGGCTACGTACGGTCTACTGGGATCTTCTCGCTGAGAAGTTCCAAGTGACCAAAATGACTGGCAGTCATCCAGGAATTCACAGAACCATAGTTACTGCAGTAACTTACGTTCTGTTTCATTCCTTCCTGACTGCCAGTGCAGTTAACAGAGTGGATATGTCTCCTCGCGCTCCGTGCAGGTCGAGTCTTACTGTCAACATTTAGCACACCTGTGCGGAAGTCTATAAATAGCACGCAGACGGCTACGTACGGTCTACTGGGATCTTCTCGCTGAGAAGTTCCAAGTGACCAAAATGACTGGCAGTCATCCAGGAATTCACAGAACCATAGTTACTACAGTAACTTACGTTCTGTTTCATTCCTTCCTGACTGCCAGTGCAGTTAACAGAGTGGATGACTCATGCCAGCAATGTCACGAGGAACGCAGTACTCACCACTACAAGGATCAGCAGCTAGAGGCAGGAAAGCCGATGCCAGTGAGGACTCCTGTCCCACATTGAAGCGATAGAAGCGGGCAAATGTGCAAGGCGTTGCCCCAGACGCGGCCGCACAGATGTCCCGCAGTGGCACGCCCCTCATTGCCACCCAGGACGTAGACCCACTCCTGGTCGAATGACAAACAACACCAGATGGAGCAGTTGTTCCCGCAGACTCATAAGCCAGCACGATGGCCTCAACGACCCAATGCGACAGTCTGTGCTTAGAAAGGGTGACCCTTGGTCCGCCCACCATAGAACACAAACAGCTGGTCAGATTGTCGAATATTACCTGTTGTGACAATGTACAGCTTTAGGGCCCTGACCGGGCACAGAACGTGTGCCAACCTCTGTTCCTCTGACTGGAATGGAGGAGGGCAGTACGCCCCCAGCTCAATGGCAGTGTTTACATAGCCCGGGGGCAGCACCTTAGGGAGAAAAGCAATGTTTGGCCACAAAGTCACGCCAGAGCCATTTGCTTTCCAACGTAGGCATGCAGGGGAGACGGCGAGGGCATGGAGCTCACCAACCTGCTTGGCAGTACCAACGGCAGAAAGAAAAGCTGTTTTGAGGAACACCAGCCTCAGCGAGGCGGAAACCATCGGCTCAAAAAGCGGCCCACTCAAGGCCCTCAACACCAGGGGGAGGTCCCATGCCGCTGCTGGACGTCGTACCGGGTTAGTGAGCCCCCTCTCTTCTGCCATCAATGCAGTTGTGGCTGGCTGATATGGCTGCAACGTGCAGTTTCAGAGTCGATGCTGCCCGGCCAGCGTCTAACAGACCCTGCAGGTACCTCAGAACCTCCTGCAGAGGACATGAAACTGGCAAAAAATCCCAGTGCGCCCGTACCATGCTGAGAACCGTTGCCAGCAGTAGGCATAGGTAGACACTGTAGAAGGCGCTCTGGCATTCTGTAGCGTCCGCAGCACAGAGGCCGCCAGACCTGTCAAGGGCAACCCAGTCCCCTCAGGGGCCACACAGTTAGGAGAAAATGGCCCGGACGCGGATGCCAAACCCTCCCCTCCAGCTGGGACAACAGGTCCACCCTTGGTGGGAGACGCCACGGCTCCCCGTCCAACAGTCTGAGGAGCAATGAAAACCACATCCTCAGAGGCCACTCGGGTGCCACCAACAGAACCCTCAGGGATGACGACCTCACTCAGTGGAGAGTGGGCAGAAGCAGTGGAAACGGGGGAAAAGCATACAGCAGACCGGACGGCCAGTTGGGTGCCAAGGCATCCATCCCCAGTGGTGCGTCGGCCTCTGCCAGGCAAAACCACAGGAGGCAATGTGTACTGCTTCGAGAATCAAAAAGGTCGACCTGAGCCCTGCCAAACCAATCCCAAACCTGTCGAACCACCTGCGGATGCAGCCTCCATTCTCCCGGAAGAAGGCACTGTCGGGACAGGTGATCGGCCACAGAGTTCCTCGTCCCCGGCAGGTACATCACCCTGACCGAGGCAAAGCGAGGGTAGGCCCAGGTCCAAAGCCTCTGAGCCTCCTTCAGGCCCCGCAGGCATCTGTTCCCGCCCAGGTGATTGACGTGGTACACCGCTGAGGTACTGTCCGTCCTGACCAGGACATGGTTGCCTACTAGAAAGGGAAAGAAGTGCTTCAGCGCCAAATAAATCACTGTCAATTCCAGGGCGTTGATGTGCAGACCACTCTCCAGCGGGCGCTACAGCCCTTGGGCCCATCTGCACTGCCACACTGCACCCCATCCAAGAGGTGATGTATCCGTAGTCACCACCTCCCGTCTGGCAGGAACTCTCCCGAGGGGCACCCACTACCGTAGGTAATCCATGTTGCGCCACCGACAGAGGAGCATCGCACATCTGGGTGTAAACCACACCTCGACCCGCCCGTTTAACCGGGGGTCCATGCGGAGGCCGATTAACCACGTCTGCAAAGGCCGTAGATGAAGAAGCCCCAGTGGGGTTAGCACTGAGGCTGCCACTAGCATCCCGAACAGCCTCAGGCACAGTCGGACAGGCAGTGTCGCATCTACGGGAAAGGATTGGAGCACTGACAAAATCCTGCCCACCCTGTCCGTAGTCGGCCGTGCCACCATGTCCACGGAATCCAAGGCCATGCCGATAAAGTCCACCGGCTGTGAGGGGATCAGAGAACTCTTCAGAAGGTCCGTTCCATCCCCAGCGCTCTGATATGGGCCAGGACCAAGTCTCCAGAAGAGGTGGGGGCAGATGAGCCACTCATCCAGTTACGGCAGAATCTTCAAGCCCGCCAGGCACAGAGGGCTTAAGACCCCCTTCACGCACCTTGTGAAAATCCGAGGGGCTACGGCAAACTCGAACAGCAAAACCACGAACCTGTACACCACGCGCTGTTTGAGGTAGGCCGCTCCGTTGTAAAAAGGAGGCCTTCCACCCTATATAGCCTGTCCTGTCTAACAGACAAAGGCAAGATGCTGCAATTCATACAGCGGTTTGTCAGGGCTTCCCTGAGATGACCCACACCCAGACATTTGGGGCACAAATAATGGTCATCCTCCACCTGGAGAGTGTCCCCACTGGAAGAGCACGCCATGGGAACGGCAGCCATGCAACAAGCCCATCCAGGCCGAATAACGCAGTCAGCATAAGGCGGTCGTTGCCTAGCAACCCTGAATGTGAGCTCCAGCAGGGGTCTGCCAATATGGTGTCGGACAGGATCTGAGCGAGAACGCCAGCAGGGCTGACAAATGCAGTCAGAACAGCATAGGTCGGGCCAGGTAAACTGAGCGTGAACGACAGCAGAGCTGACGAACGCAGTCAGAACAATATGGGCACCTGCCGAGGAATCTGAGCAAGAAGAACTGAAGAACGCAGTCAGAAAACCGCGTCTGACCGCCATGCAATCTGAGCGAGAAATGTGCGAACACAGAATGTAGTCAAAACATCTGGCTTCACTCACCTGTAACGCAGCCTTCCGCTCCGCCTCGTTAGGCACACGCCAGCGACAGCTCAGCGGCAAGGTCTGCCACCCAAACAGATCTAACGCCACCCACAGCCTTGGAGGGCTTCAAAAAGCGCTCCAACTAATCAGTCACAAGATGACGTTTGCACACACAATCGTATTTTCTCAGACGTGAAACCAAAATCTGAACACGGATTTATGGGAGCGATCAACCATGGAAACACGCAAGGTTGACAGCGAGAAGATCAGAGACCGTACGTAGCCCTCTGCGTGCTATTTATAGACTTCCGCACAGGTGTGCTACGTGTCACTTGATGACTTTATTGACATTAAGACTCGACCTACGTGGAGCGCTAGGAGACAAATCCACTCTGTTAATTGCACTGGCAGTCAGGAAGGAATGAAACAGAATTTCATTTATTTGTTTTACAAAACTGAGCTTTGGGCCGCTGAGCACTAGACATCCCTCCAGCAGGTGTTTCCTCCAGGTAAAGAAAACGTAAACAGTGTTGCCAGATAGGGTCGTAGTTTTCCAGCCAAAAAATCTGTTAAAAATGCCATATGACACAACAACCCGTCCAATTAATATATTGTTATATATACTGTGTGAACATAAAAACACTTCAGTTAATTTAACACTACATGTCAAAATGCTAAAATCCCCAAAAATCTGCGCAGAGTTGTTCTCGATGAACCCAACCACATATGCAAGTTTTTTTGTTGTTGTTTTTTTTCTATCCTCCAGCTCTGGACAACCTCTTCCTGGAAATCTTTAGTTTGCCTTGAGGCTGCTCCATAGTTGACGCTGTACTGAACAAGATCAAGTATTATTTTTAGCAAATGCATCCCGTTGACAGGTTCGCTTTCTTATAAACACAGTTTGGTGCCTCAGTGTTATTTCGAAACAGTTGCTGTATCAGTCACGTGGCTTGCTGAAATCTATACGCGCACCGACACAGGTTTTGGTCTATGGGCATGATACATGCGCTGACGCGTCAGTGTTGCCAGACCCATCACTAACGTAAGCTCATCAGTGATGGAGAAAGGTCAGGGAGGCTTTGCTATGAACCAGTAATGGGTGGACATGTGTTTCAATAGGTTAACTCAAAAAACGCCAATCTGACTTCAAACCAGCCCAAATTATCTCCACCCACCCAAAGCAATTTTTACCCTCAAAATCAAAATAACAACCGCCCAAGTGAAACTGAAAAGTGAGAATGAATTAAGGAACTGAATTTTTCAATAAAATTAAAAACAGTTTTGATTATATTGTCATAAAAATTCAAACTAACAGATTCAATTTCAGATTAGTCTTTTCATATTCAGATTTTAGAAGCAATTATTCAAATTGATCAATTCAGGTTCAAAATGAATGATTCACATTCATATATAAAAAATTAAATTTTAATTCCTAGTGGCACAAAATTTATCCTATACAAAACACTGTAAATAGAAACAGAATCCTTGTTTCTCAGTTTAGGCAACAAAATGCATGAAAAGAATACAGAATACAAGAGGTGGGATCAGGAGATGCTGGTGACAGCCAGTTTTTTAGGTTGTCCATGAAGACCTCCAGACCTACGCCATCAGTGAGGATACTGATGGACGAATTCTGTTCCTGGATTTCAGCTCAGCCTTCAACACAATTATTCCAGGACAATTACACAGCAAACTGACTGAACTCAGCGTACCAGCCTCCACCTGCCAGTGGATAAGTGACTTTCTTACTGGCAGAAAACACCAGGTGAGGCTGGGAAAGTGTACTTCAGTGACCCGAACCATCAGCACTGGTGCTCCACAGGGTTGTGTACTCTCTCCACTGCTCTTCTCACTCTACACAAATGACTGTACCTCCATGGACTTCTCTGTTAAAATCCTGAAGTTTGCAGATGACACAACAGTCATTGGTCTCATCAATGACAGTGATGAGTCTGCTTACAGACGGGTGGTTGATCAGGTTGTCCTCTGGAGCCGTCAGAACAATCTGGAGCTGAACACAGCAAAAACAGTGGAGATGACCGTGGACTTCAGTAGGAGCCCCCCAGCCAGCACTCACCATCCTACACAGGACTGTGATGGCTGTGGAGTCCTACAAGTTCCTGGGGACAACGATCTCCAAGGACCTGAAGTGGGACAGCAACATCAACTCCATCATCAAGAGGGCTGAACAGAGGATGTACTTTCTGTACCAGCTGAGGAAGTTCAACCTAGCCCAAGAGCTGATGGTGCCATCATACTGTAGAGTCCATCATCACCACATCCATTACAGTGTGGGGCAGTGCTATCACAAAACACGACACCAAGAGACTGCATCGCATTATCAAGTCTGCAGAGAGGACCATCGGTGTAAAGCTGCCCGCACTGCTGGACCTGCATTCCTCCAGAACCAGGAAGCGTGCAGAGAAAATCATCAACGACCCGTCTCACCCTGGCCGTCATCTGTTTCGGTGCCTTCCATCAGGCCGACGCTTCAGCCACATGAAGACCCGTACGACCAGCTACAGAGAAGCTTTTTTCCAACTTCCATTATTCTCATGAACAATTGAAAAATTTATTTTATATATTTTTATAACTTCTATAGTTTTTATACTGCACAAAACTGCACTTTAAAAAAAAAAATAAATTACACTTGCTAAATGTTACAAATGTTTCTTTACTGTTTTTTTCGTGCACTGCAAGCATCTGTGTAACCAAAAACAAATTCCTTGTATGTGTGAGCATACTTGGCCAATAAAGCCTGATTCTGATTCTGATTCTGATTCTGATACTGTATGTTACCCCGATTCCTGTCCCCAGGCATAAAAGCAGTCTTGTTATTTTGGTGACTGCATCCTGCTGTATGGTCGTTTCTTGTCAATTTGGATGGTTTGGAAAGACCATTAACGTTTGGACTGTAGGGGGATTGTGGGGTTGCTTGATTAAACCCATGTAGACACAAAAAGAATATCCAAAATTCCATGTGGAAATTAAACCCAGGACCTTCTCGCTGCATGCAACAAACTGCTCCACTATGCTGCCCTAAAAGACACAAACACAACCTTCCCCTTAAAAATGTGTTCTGCACCAGTTCATGTTTGAACAGGTTGAGCACCGGGTACCCTTAGAAGAACTGGAGGATTAATGGGCAACTACAAGGTGAAGAAAAGGTCAGATGATAAACCAACCATCAGGGGTTGCATGAGAGAATAAGATTTTAAGGCATATCTTTTTTATCTAAGCTTTTGAGTAAAGATAAACCTACCGTTTATTCTCCCTGAAGCCCAGAAACTTTTAAATGTTGCTTTTTCAAATGGGCATGCTTATCTTACCCTCGGCTTCAAAGACTTAAGATAGAAAGGTTACCGTAACAACTGCTGTCGGAACAGTAGCAGAAAATGCTTGGAGAGCTCCTGGCATCCTGGATCCAAACTTTGTTGAAGTCCATAAGCAGCTGGCTCCTATCATCTTCAGACAGGATTCACAATTTGGTGAAAATATACTCTGGCAAGGACGATGTGATAATGCTTCAACATCTAATGTAAGCAAAGTTTGTTCTTTTTCTTTCCATACTTTCTGCTGCCTGGGTTTCAGCTGACTGCCTGTATGCAAACTGATACCAAGATGGAGGATGTCACAGTTAGTATGATATTGAACCAAGGCACAAAGTGTGTGGATCATTCACTTGGCAACAAAATTAATCAAGAAGACATAGATATTACAACTAAATTTGGGAATTTCTCTTGTCAAACATTTTTATAATAAAGACAATACTTATTTGAGGAATGCTCTGGATAGTTCAATAATATACTAGGCTAAAATACATATTCACAGATTCAAATTAAATCTACATTGTGTAGGGAAAGCACATAGACTTCAAAGTCTGGTTATTAAGATAATCCTTTTATTAAAGATTCTTGATTACAACCGTCTGTGTTACGTATTTCGTGCAGGGCACAAGCACACATTTTACTTCCTCCTGGCACATCTGTCTCTATGGTCAGTTCCTGATGAAGTCAAGTGAAACAAATCCTTTCTAGTTGGGCATAAAGTCTCCAATGTAGGGTTAGGGCTTATCACATTGCAAACCAGAGTGCAGGGAAACTAAGACTCTGTCACTTTTCTCTTAAAACAAGGAGCAGCAACAACAAATAGAAAAAATGTTGAATTGCATTAGCACACAGATCTAGTCTTAGCAAACATCAAAGTAAAGCTAAAAAGACAATCCTGCAATCTCACTATGGCAAAGCATGTGCAAGTATAAGAATATATATGTGACTTGGAAAAAAAAGATCAGTGATGGTTCTATATTCTGTTATTTTTATTTCAAATCTTATCATTAAATGCACTGGAGAGTTAATTTAGTGGGCTCCCACAGTGACAATATGGAATATGTTCAAACAATCTACATTTCTCTGAAGGAGCTATTTTTATAGAATGTGCAGCTGTACATGTTCATTAATTGGATAACAGAGCTCTGTATATTGGAGGGAATTGATACCTCACAGAAAAAAGGATGGAGATACACTATGGGCTCTGTTGGGGACTGAAACGATGCTATCCAATATCACATAGTGTAAATGTGTAAAACAGCTTAATAATATAAAACAGTGCATTTTGTATTCCAAATCATTTAAGACTAAAATCCCAATAGAGGTGATTGGTATAAAAAAAACAAATGCATGGTGCAAATAAAAGATGTTCTCCAGATTAGAATCATTATCTTCCCCCTGGATGAGGAAATGTGATAACTTTCCCAAAAGAAAATGAGCTTCCTTTAGTTTCGCTGGACTCAGGTGTACAGATAGAATGAGAAGCTCCATTATCCAGGAGGGAGCTCAAAGTAGAGCCTCTGCTTTGCCACCCCAAACGGGTTGAGTTGAGTTCGTTCACAAGCTGATTTGAACTTCCATTTGGCTTATCGTTTTGGTGTCTCACTTTGGCCTATTTTTATGTTCATGTCCCCATAGATCAAGATCATAAGGAAGACCCAAACATTACTGGAGACGCTAGGTATGCCATCTGACCCGGAAAACCCTTTACAACCATGAAATGAGATTGAGGATGTTGCAGGCAGAACAGTGTCTGGGTTAAACCTTTTGGATATATAACCTTTAAACCAGGCCCTGGGATAAATGGAAGAAATGGAATGGATGCATCTAAATATTTCTTCCATCTCATTTTATGAGGCAGATTTATCGGCACATTGCAAAGATGAATGTAATTTTCTTTAAAATCTTCCATACACTAAAGATCAGCACACATAATTAACTAGGCTACCAAGCAGCATAATGCACCCCAGTCTTGGTACCTGCAAGTTTTTTTCTGTGTCTGCTGTCTGCTTACCTCCAAGTTAAATCCAGAAAACCTCCACCGTGTCTGAACCACCTCAACTGATTTGTGTTGATGCAGATGAGCAGCAGCTCTATTGTGAGCTCTCCATGGATGAGAGAGTATAATATATATAATTAAAATTGTATTACTAAAACAGTGCACAGCAACAGTACATATATACAAGTTCTTCAGACCAGATCAGTTTTTTGCTTCCTACATGAAGGTTTTGGCTGCAGACTGCTGCCTTCATCAGAGTCACAAGTGTTACGGTGACGTGTCTTGTCAGCTGATTTATACAGATTTGCCATCCGACTGCCATCCGACTTCTTAAGACAAGTTCCATCTTTGGATCGGGGAGGCCATTGAGATCCGAAAGCTGATCATAGGAACCTGTACAAATGATTATACAAAGACCTAATGAACCTAATCAGATAAGAAACAGTACATTCTGTGTTTGCGATTTTTAGTCAGCTTATTACATTATGATATAGCTCAGCGCTTCAAGAAAGTCTAAATCTCAGCAGGTGTGTGTATCTGGTCGTTGTGTTGTAGATCTATATATCTATTTGAAGGACAAAAAGACACATTAAGCAAATGGATTAACTTACTCAGCTCATTTCCTTGTTCTGAAGTGGGTAAATCAGAAAAATCTGATGATGGCTAATCTTTTCTGGATCTGCTTGGATGAAAGGATGTTTGTATTTGTGGTATGTATCCTGAATCTCAGACATGGAGAATCTTTTCAACCTGGAAATGGAAGACTGAAGAGTAAATACAAGAAATAAACCAAACTAGCAGGGAAAACACATACAGGCATTCGTGAGTGATATTTTACAAGTACACCTATCCGTTAAAGTCCACATCCTCACTTTGCATCTATGTAGTGTTTATACATGTAAGTAGATCGATAAAAAATGAACCGGTATCCTTGGACACGTTTTTCATAGATTCAGACTTGTTTAGCTAATTTATTTTTTTATGATGGCAGTTTTGTGTACAGCCAGACAGGCAGGTTGAAAGCACAAAGCCGCTTTTGATGGTTTTTAGTAGCAAGCTGAAAAGCTCTTTCTCGGTGAAAAGAAGAGTGCGTGGTGTGTTTTACAGTAACACAAAAAGAAAAACTGAAAGAGCCGTACTTTCTTGCTTGTATTCTAACAAATATGACCAATGCCTTAAAACTCTGATATAATATTTGTTCAATCAATCATGGATGCAGAGGTATGACACTGCTCAGTTTATGACCCCTGTGTCTCAATAATACCCTGAAAATGTTAAATGTTATATAAGTTAAAAGAAAAAAAGAATACAATTGGAGTAGATAATCCACTTCTTCACTGCAGTAGGTTGGTCTAAAGGCTGCTTTTTTCAATACTCTGAAGATTCGCAAGATTATTAGGAAAGTTATTATTAAGGCTCTGGAACTTTTTTGCAGCCGTGAATGTGAAAGGGGAACAAACATAATATGATACTGTGAGGTTTCGGAAATAACTGAACTACTGATAAACAATTTGGAAACTTTACAAAAAAAAGTAAAATGCCATTAAAGGTGTTATGTATTAGCAATATTCTGGGAAGAGGCAACTCAACTTCTCCTGTTTAACCTCTCATCTAAAAGTAGTTCAGCAACTACAAAAAAGAATCCCACATCACAAGCAGAGCCAGATATTCAGATCAGAACTATGTGGTTCATCTACACGTAAAGGATAAAACACACTCCTAAAAAAAACAGACCCTGTGACCCAAGCCTGAATTGGTCATTAATGTCGTCAAATTTTAAAAGCAATGTAAAGAGTAAATTGTAAAACAGAGAATAAGAGAATTGAATGAGTCACTAAACACATATAACAGCAAGAGAGTTTACTTTTAGGAAATGTTGTGTGAGACTTGATGGTAGTTATTGTAAAAAAAAAGTTTTCAGAGGCAGATTTAGTAAACTTAAAATCATTCATTGCAGTGTGAACACTGGGTGTAGAGATTATTATAAAACTAGATGTGGTTAGTAGTAAATATTAAAAGCTCATAGTCCGCGAACGTCCCTGAAAAATAAATCCGACGCACCTTTTTACCTAATGCAACCAACATATTCTCATCCATGAGCATACAAGGAGACCAAACCTTAATCAAACAAAGATGTTTCCAGTTTGTGTTTCTGAATTACTCCCAAAATCCTACATCAGTACAGGCTGGGGCACAACACCCTCTGTAAACCTTTTTTCAAAATGTTTTCATGCTCATGCAGCAATACCCAAACTCAAAACTACAGTGAAGATAGGGATTTTAAAATAGAGTCAACATCAACAATCTGAAAAACCCTCTAAAGCCACAACATTTAAAGAAAATGACAATATACTTTCAAATCTATCCAAATCATACTGACCTTGAAGTTGAACTCTAACTTTTTTAAATTCATGGTGAAGTAAAACAGAATCATTGTCAGTCTAAGTTTAAAAAATACTCATTATTACTGTAACCTATTGGTAATTAGGTTTCTTTGCTTCTCTGTCAAATAATCAGTTGGCATTTATTTCAGGTGTGCTGGAGAAAGAAACAAGTGAAAGTACTAGAGGTTGACATAGATACTTTAAAGAGTCGCCCTTGCTAATTTGGTTGGCTTATGTTCTATAGATTCTGTTGTCTATCATACATATTTTTATGTTTTTGAAGAATATGCACAGGCCTGAGGTCTGAGTCTTGAGATCTGCAGCTCATATTTTTTTCCCATTGCACTTTTTTGGATTGAGCAGCGAAGCCAGAGGTCTGCCTGTGTCAGTCAGTCGCATGCTTCCAGCCATGTCTTTAAAGGATCCCTAATGAGCCTGATTCATTAGAAATTTGATTCTTCCCCTGAGTCGCGCTCCTCAACACCAAGAAAAACCAGTGGAGAGCATAAAGTAATTATTTTGTTGTCTAACCAGCAGGAAAAACCAAAGCTTCCTTTTGCTTAATATTAAATATACAATTTCCAAGAAACCACAGGGGTGTGGGTTAAGATTTCCTTAAAAGTGTCAAATGTCAATTTAAAGTTAGAGTTCAATATTTTTCAGCGAAAAAAATAAATCAAAAAAGAATTCAGAACATTTGTTTTTCCTGACTGAAGCATTTTGTGCTTTTTGCTGGAGGGAACCAATGATCCGTCGCTTACAAGTGACAGACACCCAACTGTGAAATGTGCTCTGTATTATACGTTTTCTGGTGATAAAAATGGGAAATGGTCACCTTGTTTTCCTGCAAATGAGTGAGAAAAATAAATTCACAAGTGGAAAGAGTTAAGAGTCTTGGTGGGAAATGTTTTCAGCTCAAGATTTATCTCTGCCTTCTTTCCTTTTAAATATTCAAGCTTGAATTCAGGCACCCTGAGTTCATTTATCACAATCAAAACAGATGGTGTTAATTATCACAGAGTGTTAATCACCCTGACAGCTGTAGGTCTGTTAAACCAATCAGTCATATTCTACAGAAGTATGTCTGAATAAGTCTCTTTCCCAGTGTAACTATAGATACATCATTTCTGATTATGGGGACATAACGCACTTTATTCTTTGAACAAGCGACAGCAATTAATAGGAAGGAGACTTTCATCTTCATTTTCACATTATTCGTTCTTTATTCCATGTCTTCTCTCTGGTAATGTGTTCCAGTCTGGTGGCAGCGCAGCAGCAAGCCAGCAGCTTTAACCTTTCATGTCACTGCGGATCATCTCAAAGGTGACACATATGAAGGACAGGACAGATGATTAACACCAAGCTCCAATCTGAAACTCTTAATTACTTTTTTTTCCCCCTCAGCTTTGAGGCCAGCTTTGGTCTCCTCACGTTACAAACCGATGGGCTGAATGGTGGAGTAGGAAGCAGAACTGATAACGCATCATGGCTGCAGATGCATCCAGCCAGTCGCTGCGGACGCACTAAAAGCATCAGGAGTCAGCCTGAGCATAATTAAAATTGCAATAAGTTGTCCTTTCAGGGACATTACACCATCCATCAAGCACTTGATCCATCGGCACAAGCCGGCTCGCTGATGGCTCAGCAGCTGCTTACTCTGACATCTGCTGCTTTAGCAGACACTTCAGTGTGTTGCTGATGCCATCCTGCACCACTATCCAATACGCATTCCACCTGGCACATCCACCAGCATCAGCGGGGGAAATCATTTTCACCCAGAAAGTTAAAAAGCAACAACAACTTTAAAACCAAGCCTACTAAGTAACTTAACCTTACAACAAAAACAACACAGCTTAAAAGTTTCCGCTGTCCATTTGGTTTGTTCTTTCTATTTTTGAATTAAGGAAAAAAGCTCTGTGCTAAACTTTTGGCTGCAATGGTGTGTCAGGGAGCCGCTGCTGCTCTCCGGACTCACTACTCCAGAGATTTGGCTTTCTTATGCTCATCACAATGTGTGGTCGTGGGCAGAAAGTTTCACTTTTAGCTAAAAATAGCGAGTTGAGAAGCCAAATCAGATGGTGCCATGTGCAAACCACTTTAAATCCTTTTAGTAAAGACTTGTTAATATTTGTTTCAGTCAAAGATTATTATCATTCATACATAAACAAATAAAACTGAAGAATGAATACTATATTATTACACTTTATTATCATGCAAACTTTTTACATCGGTAAAGATTTTACCGATGTAAAACGGTGGTTGAGTGCTCTATATCCATTATAGAAACTTCCGGTTTCTAAGTGTAGAAAAGGGCTTTAATTACATCCTGAGATTAAAATAAGATCGTGCCGTAGGATGAAACATTTCAGTGTCTTACTATACATGTTTAATTAGAAATGCGTCTAGATCAAGTTAGATTTAGTAAAATTGTTCAGCAGTGCTTCAATGTAGGGTTACACAGTGGCACTGTTGCCTTGTGCCACGAGTACTCTGGTTTCGATTTAACCTTCGGTCATGTTCTCCCTGTAAATGCATGGGTTTCCTTCGGGTACTCCTCGCACAGCCCAAAAACAATGACTGTAGTTTGTCCTGTCTGTCTGTGTATTTCCCTGCAATCGACTGACCACATCACCCGGGTGTACCCCAAGCTGAGAGCTGAGTGGAAACTGAGAGGAAACACTCCAGCAGGTGTTCACAAAAGAAATAATACAAATGAACATTTTACTCTGACGCACATTAATTTGAATCAAAGTAAGTTCTTTATTAATATTTGAAATTTTTTAAATACTGGCCATCAGTCTGTTTTATCATATTTTTGTAAATCAATGTGATTTGACCTACCTGTCAGTTTTTGTGTGTTTGCTGGCACACCTGAATATTCCCATGAAGGGCCAATAAATGTTTTTTTTTTTTGTTCTATCTATTTATTCAATTTATATCCACAGTATTTATTCTATGTATTTGTTTTTAAAATCCTCACATTAGTATAGGATGGTTGTATAATTAGACCAATGTTTTATATTTAAACCTTAATGTTGTTTTCTGGGTTTATGTAAATTAGAAATGTAAAGTAACAATAAAGAAACACATAAGTTATTTAATCACTTAAAAATTGTTCAGAATCATTTATTACTTATTCATTTACAGATCAAGAATATTTTCTTCAGTAATCATAAAAAAAATTATATTTGTAATACTAAAGTGATATTTGGTTTATGCATGTTAAGTCATTTATGCGTCTTAATGTAATGTTTAACAATATAGTAAATTTTGTCAGAAAATACAGAAATGCACATTTTTTGTTAGTCTTTTGGATAAAATAATGACTATTAACTATGATAAAATACTGCTAATTTAGTTTTTATGGGTGATCCCAAGTATCGCTAACTCCCCAGTGGCTTTGACACTGCTCCTTTAAAGTCAATTGCAATTCAGTTTCCTCTGGTGAAACACACAATGGCATCTTACCTCAAAAACTAATCATACCAAAGAAAAAAAAAAAAAAACATTATTTACAAGAAATCTGACATCATCCATTTTTTAAGAGATCAATCAATTAGTCAGAAACTAAAATGCTAAAAGACTTTCTTTAACTCATGCGTGGCACAAAATTATGCAGCTTTATCACATGGGAGCCTGATAAAAAGACCTTCCAAACAGCCGTTACATATCAGTCCGGGCTTCAGTGCAGCTGGAAGAGGCTCTTCATAAACCAATTAGATGAAGAAAAGGTCAAGCAGAAGCCTTTGAGAAAAAGAGATAAAAGCCTGATTGTATTGGCTCATTCGTTAATTTTGACCATCACACTTTCCTCTGTTCTGCCGAGAACGGACGAGGAGAAAAAACGAGGCACTGTGCTCATTTTACAACTTTTCAGAATCCTGCTGATAAAATGAACAAATTCATCAAACTTAAGTTACAAGCCCAAATATATTCATCTTTTAGGATGTTGAAATTGTATAAAAATATAAATGTTTGTCCTTTTCTATATTGGAAGTTTGTAAGAAAACCAGGGCTGGTATAATGCTGCTATAAAGACATAACATTCATATTCAAATGAAAATCCCATTTGAAGCCACTACATTTTAGACTGAGTATTGTAATGAACAATCAAAGCCTTAATTAATTTTATAATATAGATCTTTTACACAAATGTAAGCCTTTGTGGTTGTGAAGGTTGATTTGGTAGCTTTGTTCACTTAATAAATGAAATCATCATTTTAACTCAGTCTTTTGTATTTATTCAGATTATCTTTGCCCAACAGAAAAGTTATTTAGATAACCAAAAAAAAAAAAGAAAAACAGTCTCAGAGCGGGTAAATATATTTTTTCAGCTCTGGATGGTTTAAAGAGAGTCCAAAAAATGTTTTCTTTGCAAAAAAAAAAAAAAAAAGAATCATTAATGTGCACTAAAATAATTCGATTTTGTATTTTTATGTTTTGAGATTTAAAATGGTTTTACTTTTTTTAAATGCTTGAACATTTTTCTTCTCCAGATTAAAGGAAACTGCTATGATGATTTGATGTGTTTAGTTTTTATAGGCTTAGTCCTCCAGAGTAATTATTCAGCTGCACCATCCATCAAACTGATGAGTCATTTTTGTTCTCAGGGTGAGAAGAAAAGAAGAGTCACTCTTCACCCTCTGCAGTATTAGCCCAATGGAGATTGATGCTTCTGCATAAAGAAAATATCCTCCATTGCTGAAAAGAATCAGGACTATTACTGTAGGTCTCATCAGGACATTTGATCTCAGATCTCTGATGTTTGCTTGGTAAAGGATTTCACGGAAGTGTAACAAAAGAAGGCATTTTGTTCTGTCTCTCTTTCACGAAGGCACAGTGGATACAGCTGAAGTAGCTCTGGTCTGTCAAGCCAGCAAGACAGGGAACAGAGCCAAAAAATAGCACCCAGCAGGACAATGTTCCGTTGCTACAGGAGATGTTGCTGCATTGCTAGAAAAAAATAAAGACCCAGAAAAAGCAGGACAATATATTTTATTGTCCTTTTTTGGGGTAGGGACTTAATCTACATCAGGGAAGATTATTTGAATGTAAAATGACATGTATATCATATGCATATTAGGATATTTTAAATGCTGGATGAACTCTTTTAAAGTAAAAATTACAGTTTCAGAGTTTTCAGAGTTCAGGATAAACTAGTTTAAAGTGAGCCCACCCCGTGGGGTGTGGTAATAAACTTGCCTCCCCTTTCTGCTGGTCTCTTTGTGACCCAGCAGGATAGCTTCCCTATAAATAGGGATCCTTAGTGAAGCAAGGTAATAAATGTATTCGGGTTTTTGGAATGAAACATAATGCCTATGCAGTTAAGTCTCTCTGCTGGACGGATAAATCACGGAACCTGAGCTCTCATCATCAACTCAGAGGATTATAGGCCTTAACGCAGAGCAGCCAACTGCCTGCACCTTTTACATCAGGTGTAATTCAGCAGCACTGAAACTCTCAGGCAGTTAAAAGGAGACTTATCTGCACTTTGTTCCGTGTCTCTGGCCGTTTCCCTCTTCCACAACCTCTTGTTCGTCCCCCACATCTCATTGCATGCCGTCATTTCTTTCATGCTGTCTGAAAGTTCAGGCATTTCATTGACTTTGCTGACTCTCGGACTCTGAGGACCACTGTAGTTGAATCCTCCAATCGTAAAGCTGACATCTCATCTCAATTAAAACTAGCTCCTTGCCTTCCTCCTTGACTTCAGTGGTCAATTAAAATCAGAACTTTTATGACAGTTTTGAATTGAATTCAAGCAGATCTTTGACTCAAATAAAGTCATTAAATATTTCATCTTAAAAGCAGTAGAATACAGTGAAAACTCATTTCAAAAACTCGGTTGGATTCATCACAGACAGTGAAATATTTCGAGTGTTTATTTTCTGCAGTTTTAATGGTCTTGGCTCATACAAAAACAAAAACAAACAAAAAATAAAACTTGTTTCTAATCACAGGCAAACTTTTTAAAATTATTTTCATGGTGGCTTACTTGCTATGATGATCCATTGTAATGAAAAGCTATTAAAACTATGTAGATGAGTCATGTTAGGGAGGTGGGTCAGGAAGTAACTGTAGTTTGTCCTGTAATCAGTGGGTTGCCAGTTCGTCTTTACCTGAGCCAGACTTCACCTACTTAGTCTGACAGCAGCTACTGGAAAGGAGTTTGACTTCTGTCGGTCTTCCCCAGTGACCTGATGCAGCTTTATCACATGGGAGCAACTAGAGGCCATTTATCTTTAACTTGTTAAAGGAGTCCAAAGACTTCTCTGAATGTTGCTGGACAGATTTTTGTAATAAACTAAAAAGGAGGGGAATAATAAATATGTCAAATGTTTGTCTTAAAGAAATTAGGATTCTGTTCAACAACATGGCTGCCAATAGATTTTCAAAAGCCTTGGCATTGTATACTGAAACCACAAATATTGGAATGATGTTGTAGATTTAGTGTCATTCTATTGAACAGGAAACTTAAATATGGTTAGTTGAGCATGGAACAAATATTACTTTTATCTCAAACAGAGAATACCCTACTCACAAAAAGTTAGGGACATTTGGCTGTCCGGTTGAGTCTCAGCATGAGCCCAAAATGCATTCAAACCTTAACAGGTGAACTTAATGTGACCTTCTCTAAGCTTTTGAATGCACCTGTCCAACTGTTAATTGTTTGAGTACTTTTTGCACATGTTGCTGTTCTCTAACGAGGAGCTTAACGGCAAAAGTCACAAAAGTTGTTTGATCCTTGAATCGACTAATAAATGTCCTGGTTCAATTACATCATGAGACCAAGACGACACCTAACAATGGATCAACAGTACCTGCCCATTACAATTGATGAATGCCACTCAACTCCAGGCACATTTAAGGGAGGTGAGAGGCACCGAAGTGTCACGTCAGACCATTGGAAACCGTTTACATCAGCGTGGTCTGCGTGCTAGACGACCTGCAAGGGTACCTGACCACACCAGCAGGCACAGGCGTCATCATCTTGCATGGGCCAGGGAGCATTTACGCTGGACGAGGGACCAGTGGGCCTTAGTGCTGTTCTCTGATGAGAGTCAGGTCACGTTGAGCAGAAATGATGGCCGCCAACGATGTTGGAGACGTCAAGGAGAGCGCTATGCAACAGCCACTCGAAAGCCAACTATACCTAACTTTTTGTGAGTAGTGTATATTGTTTATATGTCTAGAGGCTGAAGTCAAACGTTGATCCGCATGGTTTTTATTGTAGGAACCTGCACTTGTAGATACGTAAGTGACGATGAACAGGAAAATGACTTTGAAAAATAATAATAACGAAACTGCACAGACAGATATGGTGTCAAAAGAAAACAAATCTGTTATAAATTTCATTTTATGCTTAGGTATTATAGAAATGGCAGCTGTTGGCCCAAACGGGCTTGTTGAACTAGGGTAAACTGAGGAGAGTTATGTCTTTAGCACAAGACAAACAGCATTTAATAAGGTGCCTGGGAGCAGCCATGAATCCTGGTGTTTCTGTGTGGCGGAGGACACTGAAATACAATGCATGCTGGAAATAAATCCCACTCAAAAGGACTTTTTATGTAGATGCTGAAAATCAAGTAATCAAACCTGCTGAGGTCAATGACAAAAAATGCCACATTGTATCTCAGATAATTTCCTTTGTTCCTCTAAACTGAAAAAGGGCTCAATTATCCCAAAATTGATGCTAAATGCTAAATCTAAAACAATTCAACAAAGATTTACATACCAAATCTAAAAGCTAGTTTTATTCTCTGAAGGTAGAAAAATACACCATCTACAAAATCTAAAGATACATCAGATTTTTTTTTACTGGCCTCCTGTTTTATATTAAATATTGGTGTAATTCAGCCAATAGACTTGATGTATTGAGATGCCGTTTGTTTACACGCGGATCTCTGTGGATATTGATTTTTCAGTCCATTGGCAGCAGCGGATTGAACCACATGAAAATGCTACTTCCGAAATCTATTTTGTAGAACCAAAGAGCAGAGAGAGATTATATCTAAATAAAATTACATAAACAGTGTCAGATAGAACAAACACAATGGCTTTTAGGTACACACAAGCACTCACTGGGTTTTATAAATCAAATTTTTACATACACTGTAAAAAAGCAAATGACCCTTTCTTCTGAAGGTCGTCTGATATTAAATTAAACCAAACCAAACCTCTCCTGTTTTAGATCAATAGGAGTTATAATAGGGCTATTTCTATTTAAATTCTTCATTATTTTCTTCAAATTCAGAAATTTACATACACTAAAATTGATGTACCTTTGAACAATAGGCAGTAATGCTAAATTTGCCAGCTTGTGATTTTCGTCCAGAAGGGACTGTCAACATATTTGTGAGATAACCTTAGTCAGTTACACTGTCAGCAAGGATGGGCCAAAGTTTCACAATAATGTGCAAAGCTTTTTAAAGTTAACGGTTACAAAGACGTTTTGTCATACAAGGAAATGTGTGCCAACCCTTGAACAATAACATTTTTACAAACTCTCAGAACACATACTGATCATACTAAGCAATTATTACTCCGGACAGAAAATATGCTGCCTGGAAAGTTGATTTTATTGAGTTTTTATTTCTTCAGTATACTCTCGCGTTCAGGAAACAAATGAATAAAAAGAGCTAACCTTCAACAGGTAGAGGCCTCGAGTAGTACCACAGCCTGGTTCAGATTAAATCTCCTAATTCATCTCCACCTGTCTTTCTATATGCCCAGATAGAGATTTAAGGAAAAGTGATTATATCAAATTAGGTGGATTAGCAGTGCTTGCCAACGATTGGTGTCATCCAGAATTTGTCACTGTGAAATATATTTTCTACATAGGAAAAGATAAAATCATGAACAGGACGAATTTAAGTCTAGTTTTAAATGTAGACAGGATGCCTCACAGACTAAAAGTG
>JAVLVB010000913.1:858900-872825 GCA_032876305.1 Orestias chungarensis
CACCACATTTGAACTCCTCCTTCACATCAGCTCACTAAATACAAAATAGTACTCGACACGATAGTTTGCTTAAGCGGCTAACGCAAAGCTAACATAGAACGTACATCTGTTAGCCTACCAGAATGTGAATCAAAAGACTAACGGAAGGATGGATGCGGACATCTACATTTTAATGCCGTGTGATCTACATTCACTCCCCTCAATATCGACCAGCCAATCGCAATCGACGTATTGGGCAACCCTGCTTTAGATTGTCCCTGGTCCAACACACCGACATCTAATTAATAATTTAGACTGCTGCCAAATTCTCTACAGTTCTGCTAATGACCTGATTATTTGACTCAGATGCGTGGAAGCAGAAAAAACGCCTAAAAGCCGGAGGCTCTGAGCCCTGGATTTGAAGACCTCTGCCCTACAGATAGATCTAGTATCTGTGTAAAAGATACTAGGTTTTAATCTGACTTCTGAATTGAAATTTTAATACGAAACTTCAGTAAGACAATAACCCAATTATTATTCTTCTTTTGATACAGTCTATGCATGTTAAAAGGGAGTTTTGTGGAGATTCATTGTGCAGTGACTAAAAATCTGACAAAAAACAGGATTGTACACCACTGCTTTCAAACATGTAGACAGCATCCATATTGGGTTTAGCCTCGTTTATTTATTTTTTTGCTTTTGTTTGATCAGCGTAACAGACTTACTCTTGAATTTATTGTGCTTTGTGTCTTTTGAAAAATCCCTCTCTAATATATCGATGGGCCAAGTAAATTGCTGTTTGGTATAATATCAGCAATAAGCGAGTTTATTTGAACAGTTTGAACAAACACCTCAGCTTAGTGAGGAAGTGTATGTGTCCAGATACTTTTAGGATGCACACACTCAAAGGTAGGATCAGCACATCATTAAGTAATTCCCTAAGAACCTGAAGCCTCTCATATTTCCAAGATGGGCAGATGTACCACAATCAATAATACACTTGATGAATTAAATTGGCAGGATGCCCATAAAGAACATTAAAAAAAGTCCTTCGATGGAATTTTCCAAAGCTCATAGCTTAAAAAAACTTTACAAGTGTGTGCTGACTAAAGTATGGAATGTGGTACAGAGAACAATTTAAATGGATCTCCTTCGAACCGTGGTAAGTATTTTAAAATCATTACACATTACTAATTGAATAAAATCAGCTTAATCTTGAACTTAGTTTTAGTTTGTTTCAGTAATCTTATGATGCAATTTTATACATACCAATAAAGTTTTGACACACAACAGTGACCTTGAGGAATAAAAAGGTAAATGAAAAAACAGAGTAAGTAGGTCTAAGTAGTTAAAAGTAGAGCCTATTATATGGGAAACAGAAAAACAAAATTAATACATGAGTTCAAACTTTTTGTTCTTCCTTTTACTTGTTAATGTTTTTTTTCATTTTTCTTAATTGTGTACTCTTAAATACAACTTTTGTAACACACTTTTCATTTTTGAATTGTTTTGGACATGAGTACATTTACCTTTACCTTCCCCACCTTTCTCTTTTGCCTACATTAACACACAGGTCTGTGTGACAGGAAACAAACCTCACACACAGTTTTTTAAATTAGGCATCATGAATATTTTCAACAAAGACAGAAAAAAGAAAAATCCAAGAAAGAACTACAGCAGTGGATATTTTAATGTTTATGCAAGAGATTGTATTTAAACTTTTGCACAGATAAACAAAACCTAGTGATTAGCCCCCGGATTATGGGACTGTAAACAGAATGTTATTTTCTTTGAAATATAACCCAATGCTGATTTCTCTTCTGAGGGCCAAACAAAAGATTATTAGTTTCTTTCCAAAGACACACGCCTTTCTATCTCCCTGAGCTCTGCCTTCTTTACCTTTTCTCCCCTCAATGCAGTCGCATGCAATCCCAGTCAGCGGATCAATTTCCTTGGATTCGATTGATGGCCTCTGAGACTTTTGCTGACTAAGACTTTGCCAAATATACTGAGTTATTGGAAAATGATGCTTTGGTGCCACTCTATCTGCGGAGGTGATACACTTTGTCATTCCTGATCTTTAGCTGCTGTCATTGCAGCACCACCCTGCAGGCCTCGAAGACCACAAGCTGCTTAAGGAGACATAGCTGTTGTCCCTACCAAAGTGGTAAATGCATCCTGATGAAGTCATTTAGATCAATAGCAAGAAACCGGCCACATTTGCATAATTAATTTTAGTCCAAAGCTGAGAAATTCAGACTCCCAGGAGGCTGATTGAAAAAAAAAAGGTGGGGCACATGGCTGAAACACTGAGTTGAGAAAAGCAAACTACCGTCAGTGTGTGGTCAGAGTGATGAAACAAAGGGAATCAGAATTTCTCTTTCTTCCTTCATGCCCGGTCATTTCCATATGTCCCCCCTGCTCTCCTTCCCATCCATCACATTTCACTCTGGGCAAGACAGCTGTCTGGAGCCAAAGCATATTCACAGTTCAGCAGTCCATCAAATTGCACCAAATACAGTAATTCTTCAGTCAAGCTGCAGCAGGGGGTGAAGGGGAGGGAGTCATGAAGTGTCAAAGAAGTGAAGCTGTGTTTGTCAATGTGCTTACCTTAACCATCTCAGACCCTGACATGCTAACTTAGTATGCATGGGGAAAAGGCCAAATGTCATTACTCATAGAATCTGCCCCAAATACATAAACAGTTGCTTTCAATCTTAGAAACTTCTTGACTTAACAAAAACAACTTTGTGTAATGAAATATAATTTTCCAGTATTAAACCAGCTTTCTAACGTTAATTATTCCTATTCAATATAATCAAGTAGTTTAAGTGCAGGTTGTTGTCAAATTGTAAGTAGAAAAGCTGCAGTTTCCACCTTCCACAGTAAAATGCCACGAGGTTGTGAGGTACAAGTGGATAACAATGCCTCATTAAGCTCACAGGGTGAGATATAAAGGTCAGATCGGTTGTAAAGAGTTGAGTCATGTCTTCACGGAGCAGGTTGTCGTACTACGATAGATTAGACTGTTTTGGAGGATGTACCATCTGCTGTGACCCCCCACAAAAATCTGGACAGATCAATCAAGCGGGCAAAAGTCAGGCTGCGTCTTTGAGAAGCTGAAAATTGGTTCCGCTTTTTATTTGAACCCCTCAAAATAAAAAAAGTTACGTAAAAACCCTGTAAGGACAGAACTAAGGCTTCATTGTTGGTTCATTTAGCGAACACTGTCCATTTAAAGTGCTTCATTGTTTCCTGAGGTTCTAAGTTCCAAATGGTATAAAAAAAAAAAATACACAGAAAACTAGTCAATTGGATGTGCTAGAGTCACACAACTAGGGCCATAATCTCAAACCAAATGAAAAAAATTACATCAAAACTTTCTTCAACTCATTTTGAGTTTAACATGCCTTGATGGTCATAACCTGGACCTCCTGATCTAGGTAAGTTCATCAATTTCAGGGGTCTTGGTTGAATCTGTGTTACACTAATGTAAAATTGTACAACTAGTCCCCAGGTTAGTTTTTTTTTTCCTGGAGACCCTGCCACAACCTGACCTTCATACCCTAATGGGTGCTTAACCTTCTGTTTCAACTAAACTTGGAGCTCTGCAAGGGGATATTGAGTTCAGTCTACTAAGGTGTTTCGCCCTTCCATTCATGCATCCACTGTCCTCCGCTTATGGGGGGGCAGGTTGTGGGGGCAAAAACCTAAGCAGGGACACTCAGACTTCCCTATTCCCAGCCACTTAGGCCAGCTCATCCGGAGGAAACGTTTTTGCACACATTTGATTGTGAGAAAACTGTAGTGCAAATGTAGAAGTTGCTGGTGAATGTCCGAGTTTAGGGCAGAGGAATGTCTGACATAACCCATAGAACTGGAGAGTATTGCTTAAGTGTGGGATGTCCAAGACGTTGATCTTGCAAGAAAAAGGATTTATTGATGGTTGACAAGAAGTTTTTCAGTCCCAGATGCTGGTAAGTTACTTAATCAGACAAAACATTTTTAACAAGGTTTTAACAAGAGAGCTAGAAATAGGAAACAGGTAGTGAAGTAAATAAGAGTAACTGATTTATACTTTCAAAAACTCTTGTACCTCATGCCACAGTCTTGTTATCACCATAAGATACCAGTTTTATAGAAGAATAACAATATATATTGGAAAGGATAAATATTCTAAAGGGAAACCAGGCTTTATAACTGATGATTAGGGTTTGGCTAAGTTACTCAGATTTGTCTCTACAATTAAGCCGAAATTAGCTCTGGCTGTTAGAGGAGAGCATGAACACTTTCCTGAGTCATCTTTCTTCTTCTATGTAATTTTCACCCGTTTCTGCTGTTTTAACTGTCAACTTTACCCTATTGTCATAATTTTTGCTCAGTATAAGCTACACCTGCTCCGACAGTGGTTTTACCACCCTTCCGCACTGGCACACCAGCTGTGATGATGCTGCCAGCAACTCAATGTTCTCGCTCCCCTGCTATAGTCATTTGCTTTTTACCCAGAAAGTACACCTTCGTAATTTTCTCAGCTTCTTTTTGTGCATCTGTTCTCTCAATTATCAGTTAGTCATGGCAGATGGCTGCTTGTACTTAGCCAGGGTCTGCTGAAGGTTTGTTTCACACAGAATGCCTTTGTAAACTGAAATAATTACGACCATTTTAAGTTATGATAAGCCACTATTAGTTCTATTAAAAAGATTCCCAAATCATGACAGACTATGCAAAATGTCCATTTGTATTGAATCTTGTAATAGTGTGACTGAGAATACTTTCTTCAGAGTGTCTCATCTCTGAGGAGCCTGAGGTTTTCCATTATGACCTTTTAGAAGAAAAGTTGTTACTGAATTACAGTATGTTTCTCCATGTGGAGATTTGACAAAATAGCTTCAGGATCATGGCACTGAGTGCTAAACATTAAAACTGGTAGCAGATGAATCCACACATTACTGAAACAAAGAACTTCTGAGAGAAGATGTTGTCCATTTTTAAAGTTTGACATTGTTAAAACACGAGAGATAAAGTTGGAGGATATCATCATCAGAAGTCTGCAAAACCCTCAATGTTCAGCTCTATGTTACCTACATGGTTTTAGTTTTTGGTAAGTCCATGAATGTGAATGAGATTCGTTCTCACTGATTTGATTGTTGGTTCTTCTCCTGACTGGGCCTTGTTACCCCTAAAGTGAGTGCACTTTATTTAATGCATGGTGCTGGCGCCAATCCATTTCCTGTACATATTTTATATCAAGGCAGGCTTCACTCAAATCTCCTTTATGAAAAAAGGCTCTTGCTCTGCATTTACTCAATATTGTTAAGATGATCTTAAGGAATGCAAATAAAAAGCAAATGATCTCATGGCTTGGAATTCAGTCTCCAACTCCCACCACAACCTCCTCCATGTGGAATCGTCTGCAGCCCTGAGGTTTAAACCAATTGCAAAATTAGAGTATTAGGACGCTTCATTCATAAACTAGAGAAATAAAAGGGGTTTTCTTTCAGTCCTACAGTACAAAGGCATTTACAGCAATTGTTTTATATTATTTAATTTTAAGTGATCTACTAATATGATCAAACCTTTTTCTGTATGTGATAGATCATTGTATTAGAAAACACATAAAGTATGCCGTATGTTTGCATCCAGCCCCCGATACTCTGAAACCGCTAAATGTAATTTATTGCAACAATTTGTCTTGTAACTAGTCACCTTAAAGTGAAAAGGTCCTTATGTATGTTATACATGTACACACCTTCAGGTATTGACAGCAGTTAGGGTCACCCACAAATAGCTAAAATATGAAAACACTTAGGATCTGATCTAAAAATATGTAAAAAGTCTGTCGTCTTCCTAAGCTGCATTTTAGATGTGTTCCGCTAAGATATTAATAAGTAGTGGGTCCATGTTAACTTCAATCTTTGGGTAAAGCCATATGTGATTTATCTCCTCAAAAAGTTAGTTCTTATTAAAGAGACATTTGCTAAATCATGTGTAACATCAAAAGTTTGAGTTACCTGGACGAACCCAGATGAACAAAGTTAATGCTTACCAAAAATCTATTCAAATTATTGGACAAGTTTTAGAATTTTTTTCAGTTTAAGATGCTACTTGTCATGCAAAGAGACAAACAAGAGACAGCCGTCTGGACAATGAATACAGATTGGATCTGAAACATTAGCACAGTTAATTAACTCCAACTCATCGTCGGGTAAACAGACCCATAGTTTTAGTTTATCAGCCCCTGGCTTTGAATGAATGTGTCAAGCTAGAAGTAATTTCCTTCCATTTCTGATTTGATGGAAACGTTTAAAAACTGACACCGATTTGAATTACGAGTCATTTCATGGAAAAATATGAATTAAAAAATCGTCTGAAATATGAAACGTCAGACCAAATACTGCAACACCTCCAGAGACAAGTTTACAGAGTTACCCAGAAACAAACTTTTTCTTCTCACAGTTTCATCTGAATCACAACCTTAAAGAATGAAATTCCCATGGTACTCCATTTAAACACAAGGCAGCAAGAGGAAAAACAGCCATTATACACTCTAGGATCCAAGAGCCGGCGATTCATTCCTTGTAATGTTTTATTAATACTGCCTTCCTGCCTTAGGGGTAAATGTTTCTCATCCAGTGCCCCACATCCACTTTAAGAAATCAATCATTCTGCTCACTAATGACACGTCATCTGTACAGACAGGCTGGCAACATCTTCTCAGAGCTCCAGAGCCAGAGTTTTTGCTCTCTGATCAGAAGCACATCAAAAGAAAATGGACCTACAACCTTCCCTTTTGTTATTATTTCGTTTCTCTCATAGCAGAAAAGCAGGACTGATCAGACACACAGAAATGTGCATAAGCAATCTGAATACTCTTTCTTCTGTTGTTCTGCTTCTATCCTTTATGTCTATGAAGGGTACGTTGGCAACAACTACTAGAACTCACATGAATGCTTAAATTACTTTCTGTGTTACAGACATTGATAAATAATACATGGCAGTGGATTTCTTAATGAGTCTGTAACAAATCTTCTGTTTCATTATCTAAGACATGTTTTAAAGACTACGTAAAGTAAAAAAAAACTGAAGATCCCATGGCTTTCAAGCGATGGTCAAATGTTTTCCTAACCTCTACAACTCCTATTTGAAATTGAAGGCATGTCACAGGATTGGTAATAACCTTTGTTATGCCATTTGTTTGACGCCAAGTATAGCACCGAGTGCTATACTTGGCTATTACTGCCAACTACAACTCAGACTTTAGGGTTAAATGATTTGGTTGATTTCACTGACTCACATCACTGGAAATTTAACCTCTAAAACTAGCAGATCATCAGAGGTCATGTCCTTCTAGGGGCTTCTGAGCAGAAGTCTTCCACCATTAGGGTACATGGTCACAATTGAGGACTAAAAAGGTGTGGAAGGGAGCGATTAGGCAGACTGAGATGAATATAAGATGAAAATTAACACAAAGGAAAGTTAACTTGGCACTAATGCTAAAATTACATTCAAATGTATATCATTTTATCAAGCCGTTAAAGTGATCTCCACTGCAATCAGACAGTCCCCTGTTCAATCGTACAGTGACGTTAAAGGGGGACCAATGATCAAAGTCTTAAGAATGGGAAAGTATTAAGTCAAAGTTCAAAATGCAAAATAAAAAGAAACAAAAGTCAAAGTCAAAAAGGTAGACAGATTATGGAACTGCTTTTAAAGAATAAATTATAAAATGTTTAAGACGGTTCATCCTAACGAGCCAACATTTTAATGCAAACAATCTGTCAGGGACTGTGAAAAGTATGGCCTGCTGCAATGCTTCATCTACACAGAGCTTCAATGTTCTCAGTAATTTCGAACTTCTTTAAAGATTCTAAGATGGTAAATTTATTTGAGGCCTTTCTCAACATTTGGTCTTAAACTTGAAAACGGTTGACAAAAAGCATTTTTTAGGTTGTGCTTAAGATCTGGTGACTATCCAACAACTGTTTAAGGTCTTACAATTATTATCTGAAGAGTATGCTAAAGCTTTACCAAACCAGTGTAGATGTAAATCTAGAGTACTGATACTAAGCAGTAGTTTCTGTGACACTGTAATTTTCACCCTACAGACAGAAATCTGCCTTATATCAGAGCTATTAATCAGAGACTGGGTGAAGCATGTAAATAATTATGTGTAACATAATGTTGAAATAGAAAAATGGTCTCGGTCACATTTCACACACACTTAAACAGAAAATATGCATCTCAGCATCCAGTCATTAAAGACTCTTTGACTACACAATTAAAAATTAACATGATTAAGAAAATTGGAGCTGTGCTCTAATTATCATCATTTGGCCTCTAATTAATTTACTAAACATTATAATTCGTCCAGGAATTTGTGGAATAAATGTTGCAATTATCCATGAATAGGAATTCCTTCAGGCCTTGTGTGACACAAGCAGGAGCGTAGCCTGAAATTTCTTTTCAGCTGGTGTAAATAAATCAGAAACAGATTAGAACAAAGCAGCTGAATAAAACCCAGTATACCTCTAACAGAAGTATCTCTCACTAACATACCAAATTAAATACAAAACAAACTTCAACACAGACATCACTGTCATTTCTCTGTTCTGGCTGCTCAATTACAGTCCAATTATTTTTTGCAGGTACTTACAAAAAGATGTTATAAGAAAAAGACACACACTCAGCCCCTATCTTTGATACTAGCATTTGTTACTCAGATTAGCAAATGACAGAAAATCTTGCAAAGATAAAACTATTTCCTTCATTCATCGCCATGTGTTTACTGTTATTCTGTTTTATCTTATTTCATAAGGACTTTAAATGATGGCCGTCTTTGTTCTTTTAGAAAACCATTTTATAGAGTTTGTCCTGGTTCTAAATGGGTGGGCCTATGCCCACTTTGGCCCACCCACCCTTAACTGTGTCCCTGGACACAAGTGATACTAACAGATTGTTAAGCATTAAGGTGCCAAAACAAGAAATTGTGACTAATGTTTAATCTTTTTATGTCTTTGTCTGTGGCATCAGGCTGGAGGACTGATGGCAAAACTGTAATCCAAGAACCAATAAAAGTCAAGAAGCAGTTTATTTATATAGCGCCAAGTTACACTCAAGGCACTTTACAAGAAAATCTATTCAAAATATAGATACTTCATTACAAATCAGTTTGAAAAAGTTTCCAATCAAAGGAAACCAGCAGATTGAATCGAGGTAATGCAGCAAACGTAACTTTTCCATCTGCACTTAAATAAACTGCACATCTCTACGTAAAAAAACAAAACAAAAAAACTTGTACATATTGGATTTGTCTGCTAAAATCCAAGTCTGGACCGATGTGGATCTGAGTACAAACACATAAAACTGAATACACAAGCTATGGACCAAAAATTTCAGCCATTTATAGTATTTCTATTATCCGTCAGAAGCCCATTTCCTGTGAGGCGGAAAATGGCCGGCACATTTTAAAACCCCTAATAACACTTGCAGCATCCTCTCTAGCTGTAATGTTGCACATTTAGTTCCACACTTTCCCAGATTTTTACCGGTATCATCTGTCTCCCGGTAACAGCGGCTTCTTACCAACTTAAAGTTAAAGAAAGACACATTTTTTTCTGCATTTCTTTGTTTAATTAAAACATTTTGCATATTCAAAAGCAACTAGTACAAAATGTTTTTTTTTTTTTCATTAATGAAACCAAACATGTCTCCTATGATATTATCAGCTTTGGAATGTTAGCTCCTGGTGGTATCCTTAACCCTCCCTTAAATTTCTTTAAGCCAATTTTAAATCTGGTTTTTAATGGAGACTCGCAGGTACCATGGCAATAACAAAAAAATAAAGTATCTTGCCAAATTGGTTGCATTATGAAAATATACGCAGAAATCTGCTCTGCACCTGAGAATATTCTAGCAGAACCTTTCCGGCAGAGTTCCTTGGCTCATCACAGAATGCTGAATAGCCACGGAGCTAACCTTGACCACAGATACTACTGTGGGCGGCTGATGGAGGTACGGAGGAGTGCGGGAGGAAGAGGTCACGAACTGCCCCTCTGGTACTAAATGGATAATTCGACTCATTTTCACTGAAACACCTACTGGAGCCAAGAGGCACCGGATTTCGTATAATGCCTAGGGCCATCAACAACTTAACAAGCGCCGTCACTTTTCGGAAAATAAAAGGTGATCAGCGAGTAAGCATGAACACCACCTACCCCTACATTCTCTTTGATTACCTATTAAGCACTTCGTGCTTGCGGCTTGATACAATCCACCATCATCTGCTCCTTCTTTGTGGGCTCAGAACACCAGACATTTTCGTATGCATAATACTTCCATCCCTCACTCTTCCTCTTAACGCTCTTGTTCCTTTATTTATAAACCTAATTCAGGAAGGGACACTTATACATAAGAAGTATGCTCACATTATTAACACAGAACAAACAGATTTAATAAGTTTTGGAATCACTAAAAAACTGTTTATATCTTTTAATTATTTTATTTTACTTATAACTGTTATATTGAAATAATTAAACTGAATTTTTTAAGGTTTTATGTGACGGACAAAGTGGGATGAAAAGATTCCAGGTTTAAGGATCTTTCACAGACACACATCTGAAAAGTGTGAAGTTATTTTTTTATTTTTAACCTTTAACCACAAACTGATTTAGACTGAACAGAAAATATTTATGAGGATCATTTTTTAAGATGTTTTCAGATTCTCAATGGGTTTAGGTTGGGACTTTTACTAGGCCGTTCTAACATTCATAAATGCTTCAATCTAAGACAAGCATCTTCGCATGGCCATGTGTTTGCCAAAATGCATTTCCAAAAACTAAAAAAACATAAAAATTATATATTTTGTTAAATATTAGAAATGACCATGAATGCAACAGTGCCATAGTAAACCGACAGCTCATTTCTGTAGGGACCCTAGCTCGCCTCAATGCAACAAGGGAACAAACTCTGTAAACCTAATCAGAAAAAAAGGAAAATGTATCCTATTTAGACTAAGAAACAATCAGACCTGAAAGCATATGTTAACTTTTCCAGGAGGCCAAAGACAATCTCAGCAATTAAATATCTAAATTTAAAAAATGGTCACATTGAAACCAATGTCCTGCTGGAAGGTGAACTTCTACTTCAGTCCTAAAAGTGTCCATCAGCATCTAACAGGTTTTCTACCATGATTGTCCTGTAGTCAGCTCTAATGTATTAGTAAAGTTTGACCAGCAAACCTGTAACTACCAAAGAAAATGATCCCCACATCATGACGCTTCCTCTATTGGATTTGACTCTAAGCATCACATGTTTTGGTTCATAGATCTAGTCTGGTTGCATCTGAGAAGCTCATCCATATCATTGGCTTCTACCCTTTCCCCTCTAAACATATTTTTATGGATCATCTTTTAAAAATGTGAAAGCTGGAAATATGCCATTGGTCTAGAGTAACCATGGTTTACAATTGGAGAGAAAAATGTCTTGCTTTCCCTTTCTCGTGACTGGAGGACAGTGGATGAAACTGCATAAAAACAACATTGCAAGTCAAACCTAATGGCTAGTTTGTGCGCTTTCTCACAGACAATTGAACCTAAAACTCCCTGCTGGGTAAACAAAGACATCACAATGTAGTCACACAAGATAACTATTTCCAGGAATCTGAGTTTTCTTCACATATGTGCTAATGTTGGTATTATCCACTTTTACTCTTCATTACTACAGGAAGCAGCTTGTATTTTATTGTTCATTTTCTGCTTCTACAAGTCTTGCTCTCCAAATCAGAGTTTACGCACATTACCGAAGATATTTGTGGAATGCCATTGTTTAGGTTTACCGTTTATAAAGCGTCTTAAAGCACATTTTCCTCCCCAGGATGTGGAGGGATTAGTCACATTGCCATTTAATTGCTTTGTGTGGCTTTATCCCATTTTAATGGAGGGATTACTTTTTTTTTTACTATGCATATTTTTGCTTTATTTGTTTTCAATGACACTCTAATCCTCCCATGTCTCCTGAAATGCATGTTGTGATCTAACAACAGTTTGCAAAAACCATTGCACTGTAGCAAAGTAATCACAGCCACTTGACCATTCAGATTAGAGTAATACCAAGAAAGAGATAGAGGCTGCAGTAACAATAATCAATACTTCATGTATCTGCAGCATCCTTGCACTGGATCTTACGTTACCCGTGCCACAGTTTCTCCGAAATGAGCATCTAAAATGTGAGATAAAAGCAGACTGGAGCGTTGCCGCAGACAGCAGCGCTGCCAAAACATTAATTTAGGAAAATGATTAAACCGCCTTCAAAGGCCTTATTGAGGCAACTTGATTCTCTGCTGCCTATGAGCGGTGAAATTTATTCTTCTCGCAGCCAAACAATTTTGTAAAGACTCATTCTTGTTGTAAAGTCAAATGAAGGATAAAGAAACAATCCGTCTCATGTAGCTCATTAGAGGAGAAGATGAGCTCAGTGCTCTCAGCAGAGTGCGACCCATCAGCTGTCAAACACCTGCTTTCTTTGTCTGGGCGGGGGCTGAAAAAGCAAAGTGCAACCAGTCGGCACAACTGTAAAACATCCAAAACAATAACATCAAGAGGAATACGGAGCATCGTTAGGGCTCCACAAGTCCACAGGAATGTCGAGCAAGCTCCGAGATGCATCCAAGTTTGAAAGTAACTGTGTTAAAAGCACCCCCCCAACCTTTCCCACCGTCGCTTTAAGTAGTATTCCACCACTTTTCCTCAACAAAACAACCAATTGTCTATCAAACTGAAGGTAATGAAAGATGGTTGGGTTAATAAGCTGTCAGCTAACATTCATTTCCATTCAAAAATGAATTGACATTTAGTCAGTTTCCCTCACGTGGTTTAAAAGATTTATTTTTCCTTGGTCTGCATAGTCACAAATTCTGTTGGAATTGGCAGAGAGTTATGGTGTGTGCACGTTTGTAGAGCTGTTTTTTCTGGCTCTGAGGCATTAACATCATAGAGGTGTCTGACCACTCATAAATTCAGTCTGCAGTTAGAGAGCAAACATACAGCCGGAGTTATAAGGAACCGTCTTCGAGAGTCTTTACTCGCACAACTCGCTTATGGGGATTTTAAAAACTCGTAAAAAAACATTATTTAGTGAATCTCGCTTATAACAATGTTTACTTTTCTTCATGGATGCTTAAGTCCCTACATATAAAAAAAATAGACAACAGACATTTTTAAGTTGAGGTGTTAACAGTTTGAAAAGAAAGAGAATGATCTGACTCTCTGATAATCGTAGGAGATGAGCAACTGTTGCCATACTGTCTTACCAGGACTGGACTGCAAATTAGGAAAAGAAAGGCAGCCACACTGGAAAAAGAAACTTCGGGTTAATTGAAAAAAAAGTTTACTGAAGACTCTTTAGATTATACCAAAAGAAGAAATTTAAACCCTCTCTTTATGATGAACTGCTCTATTAAGTATTCTGAAACTTTGACTCCTGACTTTAGGAAAGGTTCTCATAATTTTCACATCTTAGTGTTATGCACTATAATATTTTGTCACAGAGCTGTTGTGGTTGGTGTCTGACTGATGGGTGTTTCCTAAAAATAAATTTAAAAAAACATAACTGCAGAGAAAAACACCTTAATAAACCTTTCAGACTCATTTCTATTCTAATTTACGTTCATGTAAAAAGGGGGAAGCGCAGAATATTTGCATTTCCACTACACTAAAACCTAAGAAAAACAACAGTTTTCACATTTCCTCTTTATTAAGGATGAGGTAAAGAAAAATGGCTCCCAACTTCTTTAGTAAGAAAATATAGAAAGTTCAATTACACTGTGTAACACTTTACTTCTTGTTAAACTCAGCTCCTAAATCACACGCACAGCTTTGCTTCAGAGGAAAGCTCATTTTGTCAGAAAAGTAAACGATCTTCTCGGTTCCCTGCTTTCCCCTTGTTTCACC
>JAVLVB010000913.1:872925-889197 GCA_032876305.1 Orestias chungarensis
GGGGGGGGGGGGGGGGGGGGGGGGTTCTAATCTTACCAAACAGCATAATGTGGTTTCTATTGCTTTTCTTAGTTTCTGAAAACCAATCTGCTGATCTGTTGTGTACAAATAAAGGAAAGCTTTGAGGTCAATATGTTCGTTTAAGATCCACCGAAAACATACACTCCTTTCAGATTGATCCTCAGATCATGCTCATGAAAGAGGACATAAATATTTATGTTGGGAACACATACATGCCTAGCACAAGAAAAAGGATATTTGTAATGTAAGTGAGTGATACCACTGTGGATCCATGGGTCCATATCTGAGACTTATAATTCACTACAGGAGCATTTGCACGTCAAATATAAATGACCAATGTTAACTAAAAACATCTTTTCACTAATTACTGGACATTAAAATTATTTCTCCACCAATCCTCTAATCAACTTTATAAAAAAATTTAGGCATATATGTTTTTGTTATTTTTATTTTATTTAAATAAAGATTAGGGGTGAACAAACATACATAGATAAATGAACTTCATGGGGTCAAATAAGGTTATAATGCTGCCTATCGTTATTTTAAATAAATTGTTATAAAAACACATAATGTCTTAATGTGGAGGTGAAAAAATTATTAAACAAATATGTTAAAAAACAAACACAAATCAAAAATAAATAAACTCCTATCCATGTTTCAGGAACTGTGTTGTTGAACCCAATTGGAAAAACAAAAACATGTGAAGTTCATTGTGATGTTTTATATACATGATTGATAATAAAACAGAGAAACTGCTTCATAGAACACACAATGTACCTAGTGGTGACAGGAGGAACACTGGGGCATAAACTCACAGGTGTTTATGCCCCAGAGAAAGAGACAAGATGGAGAAAACTGGCACAAAGAAGAGCGGGAGTGAGAGGAGGAGACGAGAGTAAATAATGGGAGGGTGAGGAGTAAAACAATGAGGAGGAACTGATCACAAACAGGATGGAGCCGTGAGAGGACAGCAGGTAGAGGGAAAGAGAGAGAGAATGACAAAAGAAGAGTAGAGAACTGAACCGCACAGAACACAAAACTCAATATTGAAAACAGCAAAACATAAGGAGAAAACAAGATGTAACCCGAATAGACTAAGACTGGGCTGAAACCAAAGTAAACAGTAAAACAGACTAGACTTATCAAAACAGGAGGTACCTAAGATTGATAACTTGGGAACAATCGACACCCATCAACATTAGAGCTGCAGACTCATAGGAGTACATAAAAAAAGACTTATGTAAGTACACCAAACTGTATATTTGCCTTTTAATGCTTAGAAATACAAACACTTCCATTTCGAGAGGCCTTTAAAACACACGTATTTAGGCTGACATATCCTTTAGGAGCAGATCCTGTAGAATAATCAAATTCAACTTTGGTCAATTATCCCTGCATGATGTTCTACAATGGTAAAGTTTGAGGCCCTATTTATAAAAATGTTAGAGTGGCATGCATTGAATGCGCAGGTAATTTTTGAAATATTTTTGATAATTACCTTAAAGTTAAATTAGAATTGAAATGAGACCTTACATCTGCAGATACACTGTACTCAAAATAAAATGTAACAGTTAAATAAAGATACTGTTGTGATGTTATACTCCTTTTCTAAACGGGAATTTAATGAAAAAATAAAAAAAGTAATGCTATGATAGATGATCTGTTAGTATCAATTAAAACAAACATAATTAGGTCATTTTTTTAATCGAGCTGTCAAATGTAAAACAATTTCCATCTTAAGGGTGGAACAGTCACTCAGAAAAGTAAGTACATTTTTGCACCACACTTCAGCAGCCAGTGTTTCTCAGCTGTCGGTGTGATACATGTGCTGAAGCAGAAACAAATCTAAACATGAAGAATTTTAGCTCCTGAGGACCATTTTCGAACATCAACTTGTATAAAGGATGCTACCATTCTGTAATAGGCTCCACATCAGGTTTTTGTAGAGTATAAATAGTAAACAATGTATAAATAAAAACTCTCAGTCACTTTTAGGTTCAACAGCTCTTAATTATTGTATGTAAAACTGGGTGTTGGATTTTTTCAGAGATTCATTTCATGCCTTTCTGAACTTTTTAGAATGGTTACTCTTACTTTTAGAATGGTTACTCTTACTTTCTGCAGCCATGCTATCTACTCTGTCATTAGGCTTCTTGTGGAGGATCTTTCTGTTCATTAAGCATTATCCTTCACCACACCCAAGTTATCTTGGCCACAGTCCCTGTTTTTATGTTACCTCGCTCATTTCCTTGCTGGACCATATGTCTCCTCCTGGTCCGCCATAACATTTTCTACATCACTTCTGCCTTTCTTTGCTCCAACAAGCAGCTTTTATCATCCTGGTTGTAAAACCTTCATGCTCTGAAGACCACACAAGAGTCTAAACCAAATGGTTTCTTTCAGTCTTTGCAGTCTCTGCTTAACTTTTTTTTTCTAGATGTGGGTCACACTTATGCGCAAACACACACACACAACAGATTAAAATACTCCCAAGTAAGCAACTGTTCCTTCCATTTAAGAACTGGCCTTTGTTTTCTAACTCAGAATAAGAGAAGATGGATGGAAAATTAACACTTTCCACTTAACACCCATTCCTAATTGAAGCATAATGTTGGCAGTAATCTGCGTAGGAATTTGTCCCCCCCCCCCAGGTAAATGTAAGCTGATCATATTTGTGGTAAATTGATGGCAATTTTAGATTAAGGTTCTGCAGCAGACTTGTGACTGGGTTGTAGATGTACTTTCTGACAGGACAATTACCCTAACCATACAACCAGGGGTGCAATACAATGGTTTAGACCAGGGATGAGCAATTTTAGGTCCAGAGGGATGGTGTGCTGAAACTTTTAGACATGTCTGTGCTTTTACACACCTGAGTTGAAGAATCAGGTCAGTTATTTCATTTAGGTGTATTAAATATAAAACTTTGAGGAAACCAGACCTCGAGCACTGGAGTTGGCCACGACTTGCTTAAACTATTATGTGTCAGAATTTCCTAATCAAAGTAAAGACCTGAATCCCAAAAATAATCAGCTTAAATGCGCTGCAGCTCTGTCAGATGCTAGTATGACAATTTAAAGCAAATCATCCCAAGATACTTTCCAGGAAAAGCCATTTTTTACTGTCAGAATATCCAGCTTGACTTTGTTACCAGAGCGATTCCAAAGAGCAAATGGTCCAAAAGTAGTTCATTTGAGCAGTTGCATTTTCAACATCAGCATTTAAAAAGATTTAACAAAATGCTTAACAGGGTTAAACTTGAAATAATCCAAACACCAGCAGCTGAAGGAGGGAGAAGAAAGGTAAAATGGGCAAGTAATCAATCTCCATCATGTATTCCAACATGCTTGAATCATATTTTTACTGGTAATCTGCACCAGCTCATTTTCAAGATGGGGGTGTACAATCTTAAACGGCGCAGTAGCTCTGCAGCAGCAGTAGCAACAAGGTACAGGGCTAATGGAGCAAAAACTACACTACAATTCATTTGTGTTCCATTTTAATGAAATGACTGAACTTTGCCTTAGGCCTGAATGTCAGCAAATAAAGCATAACAATGATGAAAAAAAGCTTGTACGCCTCCACTCATCACACCCCACGGTGCCCTAGAATATGTCACTGAATTCAAGTGCTTAAAATCCAGTGTGATGAAATTAATGTCAACATCCTGCCCCGGGGTTACACACTAAACATGTGCGCCTTCTTTTGTTCTGAATACAGAGGCGAGTTAGAGGAGCAGTCGTGCATTGAGGTGTAACACAGAGCAACAACTGCAGGTTAGTATTGTAACGCAGTGGAAACGTCCTGAAACCATCTCCCATCTCTTTGAGAACGTATGTATGGTACTCAGCCGTCATTTGCTCAGTGGTGGGTTATACACTAAAATTTTTACCGCACAAAAATAAGGAAAGTTCAGCTCACATTTGTTAAAATTTACTTGGTACTCCTTTAGTCACGCTGACCACTCAAAGAGCATTAAACTACAGAATGTTTTTTTTAGATTTGTATTCCTAAAAACTCTGTTTATGCAAACTGAAACCAGTTCTGAATTACCTGTTAAACCAGCATGCTTCTCACAATAGATTAAACACAAAAATTGTTGTTTGATTTTGCTTGCAGTAGAGTAATAAGGTACTAAACTTACAGCAAGCTTATTTTATTCCTGCCTTGTCAATCTTACTCCATCCACGTTCAGATACACCAGCAACTCTAAACTTCCTTGCTCATTTTCATTGTTGCCTGCATCTTCGACAGGCATCCTGTCCTTTCACTCCTCCCTGGGACTCAGGCTGCATCTGTCCTTCGCATTTTAATGAAAACGGAGACACCCTAAACAAAACTCTTCAGAGCTGATTGCTGCAGTTCAGACTTCTTTCATCATATCTCTTTTCAAGCAATATCACCAAATTTGGTTTCAGAATCTGTACCCAACAATAAAAGTCTGATGTGCAATCAAATCAGTTCTCAAGTTGTTTCACTTTGCTTCTCCCAAGACACTGAAAAGAAACCCGGCTCATGTTTCAACAGCTCACCGGCAAATATTCATGGAGTTTTCATACTTTACTAAGCAGAGTTTTTCCTCTACCTAAACTTTAACAAAGTTACATATTACTGAAACATTTTCTAAAAAATACACTTAAAATCACACATAAATTGAAATATCCCTAATAATGTTTGGTAAGAGATTAGTAAGTTGCAACACACCCGCATGCTTGTTGTCACCAAAATGTTGGTTTTCTGGATATTTTACTGAAGGCATTACACAGGAGCGTAAAGTATAGTTGAATTTGTTTGTCTCCTTCAAAGTTTAAAAAATTTCACAAGAGTTCAGGATCGAACTTTGAGTTGGCCACTTCTTAAAAATGAATAAAAACAAAATAAAAACAAAAACAATAAAAGACGGATTCTTCCACCACCATGCTTGAAGTGAATTCACCTGAAATGTTATGGTGGCTTTGTAAACCCTGAAGTAGTTGTGTTTTGGGCTGTAACTTGCTGAAGGAAAATAAAAAGATTTTGATGCTGCGTGAAACCCATTTTACATTTAACATTGGACTCAATCTTTGTTTGAGCTATAGAAAATAATTCCCATATTATGGTTTTGCCACCACCATTTGCTGTTGTGGTCATGCATTGGTAAAGTTGTGGTGGTGTTAGGTTTTGAACATGTCTGAGCAGAGTAAAGTTTATTATTCACTAATCTAAGGTGGTGGAACTGAATTGTATGTACTATATTTATATTCCGAAATTGTTCATTACTTCTTTATATCAGTCTATTTCATACAATTTCAACTAGATCCAGCAAAGTTTGTTTCTAATGTGAAAAAAAGGCATTATAGCATAAGATGTTTTTAAAACATACATAAGAAATATTAGGGTTATTACTTGATTTCAAGAGTGCAAAACGCTAATATAACTATCAGCAGAGGCCTCCAGATGCATTTATCTAGTTCTAGAATATTCCAGTTAACATCCACATTTTTGTAGAAACAGAAGATTAGATGGTCTCTCCATGCTGCTTGTTGATAGTAGAGCTGGCCTGAGCAGAAGCCGCTGCAAGGATGACATTAGAACTGTGTGTTTAGGATGTCCCTGTGGATGTCTGGGACCTGGAATCTAATTATGTTCAGCTCTGCACTCTCCAAACATCGCAGGGACATCTCCCTCCTCCGCCGTGTTGCTGTGCTTTCTGGGATTTCACTTCTATCAGGAGAATGAACACAGATGCCACGATGGAACTGATGCGTTCGGGCCTAAATGGGCCATGAACATTTTTCCCCTGACCTCTTCAAAGTGTACACGCTCCTCGACGAGAATAATGCATGCCACAGTGGGTGAAACTCTCTACAGCTCCCCTCCTTTTCATGAATTCAGTTAAAGTTCTCTTCAATGAAAGTTTCTTTGAGTCAATAAGCTGTGTGCCAGCATGACATCAGGCGGTAATAGTGGATCTAATTTTCTTTTACATATTGTGACTCAACAGGGAGACTTCAACATGGACATATGGACAGAGGCTGTGAGAAAGTCATTCCAATTAGACTCATTCCCTCGCTGAGGACATCAACAGCTCGTCAGCATGACATTTCATTGCCACGATCTCAGCAAGATAAAGCTGACAACAATGAGTGTGCATTAACACCACCTGTCAGTTCAGCGGCTTTAAAATTGCAGCTTAATGCTAAACGCTTCTGTTGGTAATGTTAGGAAACGCACTAAGAGAACATTTACTTATGTGTGCGCGCAGTTTGGGCTTTTTTCCAAACTTTGAGCGTTTCAAACACAGCACCAGATGGAGATGAAGAATTTTAAAAAGAAGGAAAGCAGCAATAAAGCTCTGCTCTTTTTAATTGACATCATTTGTGAAAGGCAGAATGACAAGGAGGAAAATTACATCTATTATTTTTTTCCATATATGCTTTATCTTCCCAGGTTCCCAGAACAACACAACTTGACTACATACACGTCTAATGACCAAAGGTGCACAAAATGGGAATTATTTTGATTTTCATCTAATTGTGATGGACTGGCAGCTTGTCCAGGGTGTACCCCTGCCTCTCCCCCATTGTATACTGGAGATAGGCGCTAGCCAACCCATCTGACCCCGATGTTATTATGATCATTACGGATAAATAAGAAACCCAAGTCAATGTCTAAGACTATAAGAATATCAACAGCAGGAATTACAAAAAATATTATAAGTGAAAAGGTGAGGGTTCTTAAAAGTATGATCATCCGGCTCCTTTTGCATGAATTATTGCAGTAATGTGGGGTAGCATAGAGGTAATCAGCTTCCGGTTCTATTAAGGTGTTCATGATGCCAAGGTTGCTTTAATGGCAACCTTCAAGTCATCTGTATTTTAGGTCTCGCTTCTTTTCCTTTACAATACTAACAAAATCTTAGTGAGCTTAATTTTAGGCCAGCTTTCATGTGCTACTACAGTATTTACAAAAGGTATCTGTACCTTTGGCAGTGTGGTCTAGTACAAGTCCTGGATAGAAGTTAAAACAGCATCTCCAAAGAAGCTTGTCATAGAAAGTATGATTGCTGTAAAATGGTAGATGCCTGCATTAAATGTGGACTTCAGGAAACCTATTGGACCAGAACTGACAGGCTGTTTCAAGCCATAGAATAACTAGAAACTTTTTGCCAGACTTCAAGAATTATGGGTTCTGGCTCTCTCCTCATATCTTCCCTAATGGCCTAGCACATTCATTTCCAAATAAGACTATACTTTACAAATGCAAACCTTAATTTCATATGCAAAGAGGACTTTGGTCCACAGGGTAACAGTCAGGTTCTAGACTTTCTGTCAAAACAAGCACAAAGTTCCGTGATCAGATTAAAATGTATTAGCATTAAAACTCCCTGGGAGGAGAAAAAAAAGGAAACAGCAAGGCCAGATATGTTTGTTCACAGTGTTGTGCTTTAACGGCTTACAAAGTTCTTTGCAATTGCTTCAATCAACTTTATGGGCAGGACAAGCCACATTTGAATGACAACAAACTATATTTGTTGATTCTCAGATCTCCACCTTTCAGAGCACAGGGCAGCAATGAATAAGGGAGAAGGGGTCCAGCATTCAGATTTATTCTTGGTTTCTGGTTTAAACAACCTAAAAATATATAATGTGTCAACAGTTTATTTTCTCAATTGAATAATTGTATATCAAATAAATGTGGAAATGTGTCTTGTTGACATAGGGAAGCCATCCCCTATGTCAGGTCAGGTCAGTTTGCCACAATCAGAATTACATGATTTGAAACCAAGTGTTTACATGCAAACCATTGACCATTATTTGGCATAAACCCTTCGTTTAAATTGGATTAGAAGTTAATTTCGATCAACCAGAATCTGATCAGAACGTTCTGATTGGGGTGTTTGAATAAAGCATTTTTATTCTGATTGGTCTATGAAAACATCCCCATTGACTCTCTTCAGCAAAGTCAGCAGTCTTCCAAATGATGGTGATGGGTATAAGAGGATTGTTATATAACATTTTATGCAGTAAAACAAGAGAGAGTTGGGTTTTATATCATATTTATTTTAACAACTGTACATATTCATCAAAATTTAAAGAAACAAAGATTTGAAATGTTTCACTTCATGTGAAATTATTTTACGTATCAGCTTTGCTGAAATACAGAACAGAACTCTTTCAACAAAGTAATACTGTAGATGTAAGTTTAACTACTTGACGGAATCCAATACAAATATTCCTCTGGTCTGATTTTGAACCAACTCAATTCATTGACTAAATTATTGGGGAAAATATGCCAGAATTATGTACAATGGTGGTAAATAAATGAGACTGAATGGTTTCCTATGGGGGCCTTTGTCTTTAAAAAGGTAATGTTCTTATTCATAGCACGAATGCTGAAAGCTGGAGTTTAAATGCACAGCTTAAAAAAAATCCAAAGCTTCAGCTTCCATTTCAATCCATCTCCCCCTCTAGTTTCTTGGCCTTTCATGACTGACTCTGTGCTTGAGAGTCTGACTCTGTCACTAGTCTTAGATGCATCTTCAGAAGTCACAACTTGGAATGGCTCTGAACAAAAGTTAAGGCCTTGGCTGTGACATATTAAAAATTTGAGATTTTCTTTCTTATGTCTTTTACTTTGGAAAAGTTAGAAATTTCGGCTGCAGTTCACAAGAGGGGCATATGTCACAGAAATGAAGCACCATAGTCAACATATTTCTGGAGGGAAAATGGGCCGTGGAACAGCTGAGATGGCTAAAAAAGAACCTTCGAAACCACTAAAGGAGTTTCTTTTTCTCCCTGTAATTTTTTGTTGTCAGACAGACTTGACAGATTTAAGCTTCCACTGCCCCTGCAGCACTGCCTCACAGCAAAGTTGCTGGGTCTGACCTGGGTACTGATAGACCAGTTATATCCTCGGATTTTCTGTGATTAGGATGCTTTCCGAAAGCTAGCGGCACTTCAAAGAGGCTACATATAGCAGCTTTCACCTCAAGAGAGGCTTCATTTGGCTGATGAAATGATTTCAGCTTCTTAAAAACTGGAACAGAAAAAAAGCTTAAATGGGAGAATTTGTAGCTCTCATACTTCAACCACACTATTAACTTCAAGATTACATACCATTTCAGCCAGCTTGGTTTGACTCCAAATTCTTATCATTTCAAAGATACAGAAAAGCACCCAGACATTTTCTCAGGAATAAATGACGGTATGTCTGTGGTTGGTTCGTTTTCATCCTTCAAGAGCTTCTAAACAACACCATTAGCTAAGAAATTTACAATGGGAAGTAGGTAGTTCAAGTCTTCAATGTGAGAATGTGTACATGGAGCCTTTTTGTCCAAGAAAATATTATTTCAACACACATAATGTGAGAAACACAAAATGTTATTGATAATTTTTGATGCAGATATAGTTCTGTTTTTTTCTAAAACATTTTAGCAATTTACAGTAAAACTAACATTTCTAATTCTTAAATAACATACTGATAAAAAAACAAACAGATATAAAGCAAGTTTTCAGAAATAGAAGTCACAAAAGTAGAACTCAACAAGTACAGTACCATGTGTGACTTTGGCAATATATGTCTTAATAAGTATAGTTTGCACTGTGACCAGTCTTGTTTCAAGGAAATACATTTAATATTTACAGTGAGGACCATATAGGACTATCTCGAAGCATCTAGTTTTAAGAAAGGTTTTTGGAAAACCTCATAGGTTTACTTGAGCTCTTTGGGATATTTAGGATTTAGGTCATAAGTAAAACAGGGGAATGGGGCATAAGGTGGCAATATGTTGATGGCTCTCAAACCTATAATAAAAAAATCAGTGTCTTAGGGTTTATCAGATGTTGAAGCTGCAGCCTTTGTGATTACAATGATTTCAACTACAAGCAGGTGAAATTGTTCCCCGTTATCATTGTTCTGGAAAAAGAAACTGTAATTAATTTCACCATATAACATGCAGGAAAATGCATTTTAGACATGACAATATCACTAGTACAGTTCATAAATGTTTTGAGAAACCTGAAACATTTTTGGTCACTTGTCTAATATTATTTAGAATAATTGGTTTTGCAAATAGGATTTTTTTCACAGAAACTTTAATATGACACATGATTAAGAACATAAAGAACAAGGTTACGCTTTCTGACTTGAATTCATCAAAACCCCATTGAAAAAAAAACGCTTGAGAAAATGTTAAATTCCCTATTGTTAGTAAATAAACTAGTTGGATATCCTTTTAGACCATAGCGAGCAACTTTATTTTAGAAAAGTTAACAATGTGATGCTTAAAACATTGCAACACCTTGAAAATGCAACACATCTCTCTGCTTTCTTCTAACACTTACACATGCTCCACTTGTAACTACTTGCAGATACATCAGTCAAAAATATTTTAGCTAACTAGATAACAGTATTTAAGGTACTTCTTTATCCTTGTACACTTATTAGTTTTATAGTAAACCGGAACCAAATGCACTTACCTTGTTTAAGATGAGTACTCATCTCCTGCACAGGTCACACCATTGAAGTGATCCTTGGCTTTATAGTCCATTTAATCAACAGGAATAACTGACTTTCAGAGAAAGCTTTTCACTTAAAAATTGGCTCATTATATTAACTTAAAACAGCTGAATAAAATGTACGTTAATAAAACACTTTTTTTTTAACAAGAATAAGTAAATCATTATCAATGTAGTTTTATTTTTGCTTTTAATTAATCAACGCCACAAAGTTTGGAATGTAATTACATTAAACATACTTTACTTAAAAAATGTATACAGTCTTACTATGGTAGAGAGGGATAATCCACTGTGTTACATCTATTTTTATAGTGGATCATTGCATTAGTATCTTTGTTACAACAAAATTTATTATGATAAATCATGTTCATGTCAGTTCCAAATGCAATCTTTTATTAAATTAAAAAAACAATAGTATCAAATTTTTTAAGGTTTTGTTATTAAAGAACTGTCAAAAAACAAGATTTTGGTTTTTATTCACTTGTTTATGAGTTGCACAATTCATAAAATCAATTAAAAAATGCACATTTCACTACAATGGAACCCATCCATTTGGGTTTCAGTATTTGCAGATGCAGTTATTCTGGGATTTTTCTTTGAAACAGGACTTCAAGTGATTCATGTAAAAATTCAGTTTTAATGGAATAATTGGTAGACGATATCTAAAATATTCAAAATCAAATACAGTTTAGAGAGTTGAAAGTCTTAGGCCAAATACTACCTGTAGCACAATTGGCCAGTGTTTCCTCCACAGCCAATCCTGAGTGCCACTTATTTTCCTTGGTACTGATTGGCTGTACCCCAGCAGGAAAAGAAAAAGAAGATTGTGGATCTTAGCTTTTGTGCTAACATGGTCTCTAATGTGGGTATTAACACATGTTAAGGTTGTTGTTGTTTATTTTGTGGTGTTTCAACTATTAAAATATGCAGTTCTAAGCATTTGACAGGTTGTCTCGTGTATTCATGGATTTTAGCTATAAGAGAGCAATTATGGTCACTGACCTCCGCAAATACCGTAGTCATGTCACAATAATTCCGTCTATATCTAATATCATTGCTGTTGACAACTTTTAGGGGGAAAGTTGGGCCTTGTGAGTATCAACCCCAATAAAAAGCTAAAGGGGAGATACTTAGGTTAAGGTAGATTTCCAAAATAATATCAAATTCTAAGTGACAGTAGTGAGAGAATTATAGAAACATTTAAAAACTTGTGGAGCAGCTGCAAAACTACAACCAGCTGCAAACATTTAATGATGAGCCCTTAGCAACTTCATCGAAACAATCGAGAATGGAAGCCATCTAACATAACTAAGCAAGACTTATGTATAAACATCATATTTCATCAAGCACTATGAAGTGAGCTTTAAGTGTCTTTAGTGCTGCGTATTTTAGAAGATCGTTATGAATAACTAACTGATGAAAGGGACTCCTGGACCAGAATGGTGAGATTGCTTTCAGCCACTCAGCACTTTTTCTCAAGCAATACATTTTTCAAGAAAACATTTACAGAGTAGAACCTCAGCTTATTTTCAGCCACAACTTGATTTATCAGGCGTGTGTACTGTCAAAATAAAAATGGAACTGGGATACAATATTCGGAAAAGCCCTTCAAAACCTTAGTAATGAATTTTACAATTAGAGAAAGCGCATAAACAGGGTTAAACGGGCAACTACGTTCTATGATCACCTCTAAATAAATGACATGAAAAAAGGTTATTCAGAAATAAATAATTAACTGATTTAAGTCTGATAGTTACAATTTTTGGATTTATTCACATTTCAAGAGACATTCGAGAGAGTTCTATCTACACTTTCTAGAATTTATACTCTACTTATGACATCTTTACATTGAATAATGGGAACATATAGAAAATACCATATGTGACCAGGGAATTAGCAAAGTCATGGTAGATTCAGTAACATCTCGTTGCTGTTCACACTCACAACTCTGGTGTTCACCCACCATTGAGCATCATCCATCATAGAGGTCTGAATATCTGGTTTGGGTTTTCCCTCCATGACATTTTCTGTATTACCAGCTAATCGTAGAAGAGCTCAACCTTGAGGCAGCTAGTATGCTGTAATTTGCATCCACTAATGATGAACATGAAGGTAACGCGTGTCTTTCGGGAGTTTCCACTGTGCTCGGCTGAAAGGAACTTTTCACCTTTAGTAAAGGTGTTAACTTTAAAACAAAGACACTTTTAAACTCAGAATCCCTGATCACAGAAGAGCCTATCAGTGGTCTGCCAGCATGGTTTTATATTTACTCGTGTCTTTAAACGCAATTACATCCGTCTCAAGCATAGTTCTGATATTAAAAAAAGGAATAAATACTCTCAGTAACATAAAAAAAACAAAGATTTTACCTTATACCAATAGAAGAGCCTCCTTGATTGATTGACCATACCTTAAAATGACAAGTGTCATGAATTAGCGCTTTAGTAATAAACTATCTGAAGAGAAACTGAAACATACCTTATTGAAATATGAAATATTCACTCAATAAAATATGTAAAATGTACGTAAAATAAAACCCTGCAGGAAAAAGCCAGTGTTGTATCTATATTAGTTTTGCTATGTATGAGGGTTGGAAATTACACTGTATATAACATGAAACACTCAAATTGACCTCAACACAGCCATATTTATTGATTTGGACATGCATTAATGCCTCACAGCACTTCGTTCAAGATAGAAACACACCAATACTGTCATTAGTAACAATGTTAAAGCACAATATTTAATACTGCAGTTGTAGTAGAGGAACTAAGCATTAAATATAGCTTTTCATTTTCCGACAGAATATTACGTTCCAACATAGATGTAGTTGAACAGAAAGGTTTAGGCATGTTTATGCTTATTTTTGTGGTTTTAACAGCCCTACAGCTCAGAAGCCTTTAACACCTGCAGCCTCTCTTAGTGAAATGCCCAGCTTACACACCAGTGGTACACCCAGTCATGACTCTGAAACTGAAAACATTAAAACCAACCATGGGTGCACGTTTAGTTACAGAACTGCAGAGCGGCCCTTTCTCTGTGTAAAATCTCAGAATCTGCAAATAAATTTGAGTTTTGTTTCACAGAATAATCTACAAATGATGAACAACAAACTAGCATGGGCCACTGTGGTCTCCAACATAGAAGTTCTGTTTGATTTCTGAACATCTGAACTGTTGGACATGTTTCCTCTCTTTCTGTATCTGCCCAATTAAGGTCATTACTACCACAAAAGGTTTCAGTCATGATAGCCTTTGGTGAAGAAAAAGTAGACACATTAACGGAAAAATCATGCTGCCATTTTTGTATGACAAACTGTACAATCATGCGCTCGATTGTATGTGTGTACAGTTTTAGGAGGAGGATATAGCTATACAAGAACAAAGACAAGACACTAAACTGCTTCCAATTCATTCCCAACAACTGTGAAATGTAAGATCAACATTTTCTGATTAGGATGGAACCATGTGGATTCTCTGCTAAGAGCCTTAAATACCTAAAAATCAGGTTGAGCTAAAAGACAATTGCTGTAGCCGCTCGGATGTAATACCTCGGATTAGACTGAATTAAAAGGGGATTTTCCCTTAGCTCCCTGTAAAGAAATTCCTCACATCACCACTTACGTCTGTGCATGCAGTCTGCTCTTTCGCAGAGGCATTGAAACCAAAGCCGAATGCCGGTGCACTCCTCCAGACTGAGGGACGGAAGCTGCCAGCTTTGTCTCGCCTTCAAGCCAAGAATACTAATTGGGCTATTTAAAGGCTGCCTGTCTCTGGCAAAAAAAAAACCCAGCAAACCATCCCGATTATATCACGCGTTATGTGTATGGAGCCCACGTTACATCTACCAGAGAATGTACTGAATGCCGTTTTTTAGATCAAATAGGGACAGATTATATTATGAACACCTGACTAATCCTATGTTGCTGCCAAAAGACAACCAAATAGGTATTGACTTGCCTACATCATTCAAGGTCTATTTAGGTATTTGACTACATGATGTTTAGTAAATCGTGGGAATGCTAGTGCCTCCTCTACAAAGGAGAAACACCTTTCTTAAAATAATATGTTAATAAAAACGTGCCGTACCTCTTAAACACTTTGTTGTTTGCCTCAAACCCCTTCTCAAACGGTTAAGTAGGGAGCATTACAATACTGACAGAGGCCCAGGCTTTAGTTGCACTGTTGACATTTATTGGACATGAACACATGCTATTTTGTTAGTTCAGCTCAACTGGAGAAGACAGTATTGCATTTAATCAATAGGAGTGGCGCTGTAATCTCATTTAAAGCACGTCTAATTCTAGACGTCTACAAAACATATTTATATTTAAACTTTTGCTATCTCTGACTTTCACTCCAGACATGTCATTGTGTAAGTGACACATTCACCCAGCTATCCACATGGTGTAATACAAAACGTGATTCATCAAAGCAAGCCTCAGTAGCTCAATGGTCTGAACCCCACATCTGTTTACCTTTCATCATTCAAATAAAATCAAACTACAAAGTTGTTGTAAATGGTGATGGTTGTGGACAGGAAAAGATCTTCTGTTTTGCAAATAAAATACATAAGGCTTCAGTGTTAACAGGATTTATTAAGTTCTGACCAGCCTTCAATCCCCCCAAATGCCCTTTGCTATGTATTTTGACACATTTTTTTGAGAAGTAGTATAAACATATTCACTTCACTTAGGTATAAATGACTTCTGAAACCTTCAACACAGTAAAATGCTTGGACCATCTTTAACAGATATTGAGCGCTGTGACCCATGGACACCCAGCAAGAGCTCCTGCAGGGGAGAACTTTGTAGCCCTGCTGTAACATCAAACCAGGTCTGACTTCTACGACCAAATGAACACACTACACATCCACTTTGAGAACAAAATGTGTATCTGATGTCTGAGATCCCACTAATAGTTAGGCTGGTGAGAGGATGATCAGTTTCATTCTCTGGTACGATTCAAGACTTCTTCAAGTCAAAGAGCAACTTTTTACTGGAATGGACAAATGTTGATATGTTCTGAATCAAGTCTATTCTTCATCTGTAGGACCAAACCTGGAGAAGCAACAGTTTTTATGCTCCTGTAATCTGTAACTGACTTGCAGAAAACTGTAAAAGTACTGAAAGAAATGTAAATATGAATCAAGGCTAAAACAAATTTCCCTTTGATTATTATTTTATTTATGTTAACAGTACAACAAATGTAACAATATTTAAAATTTGTATTCCAACTTGTCTGTTTTTCTTCATTATGTGACTGCAACATATTCCTTTGTATTTATTATGTAAAGAATTTGGAAAAAATGTGTTGTACAGATTAAATTATTTATTGTCTTCTTCTCCATTTTCTTTTCTTAATATATTAAAGTAAAAACCTAGATACTTAGAAATGAGAGCCATAATTGGACAAGAAGCACCAACTGCAAGGGTTCAGGATACAATTAATGAAACGAGTCAATTAATATATTTATTTAGAAGTCATTAGGATTCATGGCTTGAGGAGACACATTGCAGCTTAGCTAAGACTTGGAGGAGCTCTTCATTCTGTTTAGTCTACATAACAAAGAGAAAATAAAAATATTACAAGCCGTGAGTGAAGCCCTCAAGCTTAAGGTGCACAAAGCCTTAAGTCTACACTGTCAACGGACAGGCTCTAAGCATGGTGGGGGATTTTGGGACTGCATGTTAATAGATTTAATTAAACTACAAGAGAGCACAAAAAGTATAAAAAAGAAAAGGCCCAGAGGC
>JAVLVB010000913.1:889297-921737 GCA_032876305.1 Orestias chungarensis
TATATATATATATATATATATATATATATATATATATATATATATATATATATATATATATATTTGTGCATCCCTGTATTGTGATATCTACTGAGATTTAGTGCAAACTCCACAGCTGATCATCCGTGATCCTCTAAGACTGCCATCATTGTGTCATCAATTAGTCTCATCAGTTCTTATGGTGACATAACCTGCCCTCAGACCACAGAGACATCTTGTTCTCATGGTGTCCTTGCCCATATTTATACTCTGTCAAAAAAACAAAACAAAAAAAAAAATACAGTACAGCCGAGAACTGATATTGCCATGTGGAAGGTCGACCTAAACAAGAGGGCTTGTTCAAGTCCTGACACTTTACACGTCTTGCAGCAATAACGGCCTTCCCGTCTCTCACATGCAGCAAGTCTGCATCATTGGGCCACCTTGAGAACATCACTTTATACAGACATTAACGAACATTAGCTTAGATAGAAAATAAAGGGGAAAAATAATTAAACTAGAAAGCAAAATGGAATTTACTGGTAGATGGGTTCAGTGCTGAAAGTAATAATGAAAACAGGCTGTTGTAAACCCCCCTCTTACTGTGTTAATTATCAGCACGTTTGCAAGTTTAATATTCAAACTAAGCAATCCAAGCCCCCCCCTCAGGAAGCCGGAACGTGGAAAGCATTGAATCGGTGCAGGAGCGGAAGTTTGTTTTACAATTCTTTGGTGCAATGACACAAGAAATTATGGTTTTAATGCTCTGGTTGTGTTTGCAATTGTGGGTAGGAAACTAATCCCCAACTACCTGCTGCGTAACATGGCCATGATGAAAAACAGTATGATGGCTCAAACTGATAGGAGGGAAGAAGGTGACCAGAATCACAATTTGAACCATGTGTCTCACCAAAGATGGAGAAGACCACTGGTGGTAAAACTACTATATTGTTCTTTGCATATATCCTGCCAGGAGACTTTATCACGTTTTTTTTCAACAGTATACTTCTTTAATTGAAGTGAAACCTAATATCAATTAATTTTGTCTGAAACCTAATATAAGTCTTGCTCTTCATTCTTATATAAATTTAAACTTTTAGGCCTCGCCCGACTCCAAGCAGATGACTGGCTAGGTGTTGGAGGGGGTGATTCGGTCAGCTCATCGCTGGGAGCGATCGCAGGAATTGGGGCAGAAACAGGTCAGCAATGCGGGAAGGTGGCAAAGTGAAAGCGATGGTGAAACACTTGGCAAGACTTGGGGGATGTAACAGAAAAAAAAGATGTATAATTCAAGGAATCAACGAATTTTATATGTCATCACATCACATGTGGAAATTCACCCAGTCAATCTTAGAAATAAGAAGTGAAAAAAAGCTCCACAGATGAATGTTGATACTTATTGAAGATATTTGCCTCCATGAGGGAGGAATGAGGGAGAGATTAAGACATTTTCAAAGGAAAATCCACAGAAATGTATATATAAAGTGTATGTATGTTCTGGTCTCTGCTCCACTGAATTATTACTGAATTTTAAAGTAAAGTCAACAGGTATGACCCTTCATCCTTTGAGTGGGATGAAATTACAGAGACCCTCAGCAAATTACTGAGCGAGGGAAGGACTCCACTATGAGGAAGAAGGGAGTAAGCTGGTTTCATTGGGCTGTTAATTAGCTGCACATCTCAAAACAATCTTTTCATTCAACAGGGTTCCTCCTCTCCCGAACCCATCAGACACACGGCAGCCCTGTCCTCATGCTCTGTGACTCCGTGTCACATGTTCATCTCCTGGGATTGGTGTGGATCACCCACCCCCCATCACCACGTAATTAGCTCTCACGGTTCAGAAAGTGTAATCAAGGCAGTTGTGAGAAGAAAACCCTATACACTGTAAAATACCCAGCTGGTGTTTTTACAGCATCACCAAGCACCTGATACTACTCGAGAGAGTCAGGTTAGCAGTTTTTTTTAAGTTTAATCTGTTTTTAGGAAAAAAATGTCAAGAAAAATCACTTCTTTCTTATGTTACTATTTTGAAGAACGTCATGCCCTTTAACCGAGGATCAAATGAGAAGGTCAGCTCCATCAGAAGGAATCCATCACTCAGCATCAGAACTAAGAAGCACTGAAGCCCTCTCAGCAGTGTCCTTACATATTTTATATTGAGGATCAATTTCTTTGTTTGGAAATCCTTGTAAAGTAAAAGAAACATTCATGTATTTGGTTATCAAGCAATTTGTTTATAATACTCTAGTATCACATTTGTCTTTCTTTTTCATCCCACCTTCTGACTCAGATTGTCAAACAGATTTAATAAATCTGGACAGCATATACAACAACTGCAGGGGATTCAATAACGTAAGTAAAATAAGAAGCTTTTCTCACAAAAGGATGCCAAAGCGTACGTTCAGTTCCACCATCCCTTCAGTTATCTCCCAGCAAGGTGAGAGCTTAGGTCAGACATAATCAGCAACTGCTTTCTGCAAATCTACACCGTCGCTGCTGCTGTAGAGGGTAAATAAAGAGCCTACCAGAATATGAATCTAGCCAAAGGAGAAGAAGATTGTGTTAAAGTCTTCAAGGTTTAAATCTTATCACATATAAATTTAGGTCCACAAAAGTCTGGTAGAAAAGTAAGTGTAAGTCTTCCTTGTACTTAAAAACAAGTTCCAACTCCAGAGCCTGTTTCACCTTAACAGACATTACAATGAGGCAGTTATACAAAAATGGACTGGTTGCATCGTTTTATACAAAATAAAAACACATTTTACGATTAAAATGTGCAACAAATGTTGAACTTTTAAATTCAGTTAATTTACCACTTAACAGCTGAATTTATTTCAATCCAATAATACATACATTCCAATTGATCCCAGTTTTTGAGGAATGGATAAAGGCAGTTAAATTATTAGATAAGCTCAAGAGGTTTTTTACATAAGGAAACCCAGCAGATTGTATCGAGTCACTGACTTGCCGTATTCGCTTCTTCTAGACCAAAATGCAAAGACAGTAGACATAAGCTTTGGTTGTATAGTCGACTTTACAGTAATTGCTCATATTTTGCATACATTCAGTGACAGTGGGGAGGAAACCTGGCTCAGGATGAGTGACCATCTGCAGAGCCGGCCCAAGGCACAAGCAAACTAAGCGTCGGCTTAGGGCCCCATGGCCACTAGGGGACCCCAGAAGCAGTTTAAAAGAAAGTAATTCCTTTTTTATTTTTCCATGTATAATTATTAATAATTATAAGTGACTCCGCCTCCAGAAAAGCTGGGAAGCACAAGTTTAAGGAGTGGGTGGAATATTGAGGAAGGACCAGGTGGATAGAAGTCAAATATGAGCAATAATGGTGTTTAGTTTCTTTTTTTAGCTTTAGTTACGTACATTTACATAATTCCTCTAATTTTTAATCTTTGTTTATTTTTAAAACATTTGTCTTCCTCTGTTTCTGTCTGTTTTTGTGCAATTGATTTTTTTCTTATTTTTTTATATCTAAGTGTTATTTGCTACATGTTTTTGTCATTCTTGCACTACAAGTTATTGTTGCACTTTATTAAAGCAAAATGTAGGAATGTTCTGTAAATTACACTCAGGCCACACGTGTAGCTGCATGTGTTACCCTTTAAGATTAAAAACCATGTGTGTCAATCTGGACATGATTAATCATTCATTAATAGATAATATTCATATTATTATTGCATCAGTATCACTTTTGTTTCTGATTATTTTAGCTTTGGATAAGCAACGGCATCATTTTAACATGTAACACATTCATGTGTAAAGACACGTCAGTAGAAGGTAAACAGCAGGTGTGTGAATAAGCAACAAGCGATATTGACTGAAATGAGGGCCCCAAAATAAAATTTTGGTTAGGGCCCCATGGAGGCTTGTGTCGGCCTTGGTCATATGCTAGAGTACAACCAACTAGGGTTTAAGAAGATGGAGAACACAACAAAGCCAGAAGAATTGATGTAGGTGTACTTTGTGTATAAAAAGTAAAAGATAAAATTAAGAATTGGAGAACGTGACCTGCTAGCAGGACAACCTTAGCCATTGCCCCCTTCATGAAGGTATCTGCGCTAAAGCGAAATAACACAGGTTGTAGCTTCTATGGCGATACACTGAGAGAAGTAATTAAGTCAGCCATCAAAATAACAGCAGATAAGGCAAAGTGGATACAAAAAGATAAGAAAGACAGAAGAAATGTGATCTAGCAGGCTAAGCCGAGATCAGCTAAACTGTAGAGATAGTTCAGGAAAGCCTCTACATTTAGGACAAGGAACGAAGAAGGTAGAGCCAAGGAGAACCATTAATTCAGACAGAATTTAAAAAAAATATATATATATTTTCAACCTACCTGTGATCTACAGGTCTACTGTTGTAAAATATAGGAACCACAAATAAACCTTGAGTCTGTAGGCAAAGTGCTCTGTTAGAAATATATGGAACAATCAGATCCCTGGAGCTTGATTATTAAGTGCTATATAAGTCAGATGGAGAATCATAAATTATACTCTTTTTTTCTTTGACAGGGACACAAAAATGAGAGGCTAAAATAGGGGAGACATGATTTATTTTCAGAACTCTTGCTGCAGCATTTTGGATAAACTGAAGGTTTTTAGGCAAATAAGTTAATAGTTGTAGTAGTAAAACTTTGAGGTAACAAAGGCATGTACTAGTTTTTCAGCATAATTCCTGAACAGAATATTTCCTATTATGCAAATATTCCTAAGGTGACAGAAGAATCTTAGATACCTTTTTATATGGAATTGAAATCACATATTGATCAAAAATAACACAGAGGTTTCTTACTTTATTACCAGGGGCCAGTTTAATGCCATCTAGATCTAGTTACTGAAGTAGGAACTTTAGATGTTTCACCATAAAGAACCCTAAAGACACCAGGTAAGCTTTTATCCTGATGATTCTAGAAAATATTTTTTTTATTCTTCTTGTCGGTGGAAACTATATAAACACTTCGTTTTAGTTTATATCGTGATATCAAACTTATAGTTATTTACCTGCATCTTTCTAGTATACACTAACATCTCTGAAATCAGAAAGATCAACATACTTGAGCCTGAGTCCGTCACGAAAAAGCATAATTCTGTGAAAAACATTGCATGGTGAGGTAAATGGGCAACCATCTGATTCAAGTAGAGCTTACAAAAACAGCTGGTAAATCTGAAAATTGAACACTATCTATCAGATTCATGAAAAAACTAAACAACTCTTCTAGTTCCTTAAACTAAAAGTTTGCATGTCCTTGCTTATGAAACTCAAATGAACTATCCCTGTTTGTGATACATAGTTCCAACAGAAAAGCTTGGATGCTGCAGACACCCACACAATGGTTTCATATCTATGCCATGAGGCATAGCCACCATCTTCTTTCTGCCTGACCATAATGCAGCACACTCTGATCAGCATTCATCCCTCATCCACACTGAATTTATCGACACCGTCCACAGCTGCCATACCTGCACAGGCGAGGCCAGAAGGGCTTTCCAACATCCACTAAAGACACACTCGCCACACAGGCTGCGAAGGAATCATGCATTACACTGATGCTCTCTTTAATACATAGAGTGCCATAAAAGTCACCCAACTGATCATTGTAGTTCACTTGTTTAATTTTCATTTTATTGCAGTTTAAATCCAGCTGATTTGTAAAGGTCTCAGAAGAGATACAAAAGGTTTTAAACATCTTTTTTTTAAAACAAGAGCAGCATGCAGACAAAGGAACACAGCACATACGTCAGGGGAAAGTTATACAAAAGAAGGAAGCCTGTTCTGCATCCAGCAGAAAAATAATCCTTATCATAGAATTGGAGCTACAATAGAATGGTTTAAATCTTAAAAACATGTGGCAAGATGTAAACTGATGTTTGCATATACTGCCCAATCAATCATACAAAGCTTGAGCAGTTTTGCAAAGAAGAGGGGGCAAAATGTTTCAGTTTCTCAATGTTCAAAGCTGTTAGAGATACACCCCAAAAGGTTTGCAACTGTAACTACAGTGGGGCTAAATACAAATTTCCACTGGACTCCTTGGATTTTTTCTTATTTGGAAAAAACTGTTGAATATCCATGTATCATTTTCCTTCCTCGTTATAAACATTACAATTTGTTACTTAGTCCCATAAAACTAATAAACCTTATGAATGGCAAAATGAGAGTTAGTAATTCTCAAAACAACCTTAAAACACGTTCTAACTTAATAATAGTATATAGCAGAGTTTGAAAAAATGTCTTTTATTTCTGTTTTTTATATATTAGTAGCAAAAAGTTTTTGATTCAAAAAACATGTGCTCAACTTTTTCGGCCATCTACACCCCCCACACCCAAAACACATGATTAAAAACTATGACATTCCTACCAAAGGACCAATCAGATATTATTAGATTAATTTAACAGATGTGGGTACAATAGAGTTTCACTTTTAAAATATTGTCCTTGATGTCCCATGTGTTTGATGAAAATAAATCATCTCAAGGTTAGTAAATAAAGTTGTGATATCTGTAACGGAGAGAAGCCTTGGTAGAGGAGAAGAGAAGGTGGTGAAGGTGAGAAGATGGTTTAAGTTCCCGTCCTCGGGGAAATCTCCATCCATCTGGGGGAATCGCTTAAAGCACAGCCAATTCCCACGCTCTAACAGGCTCTTAATTTGGTGAAGCATATGCTGCTGTTTAGGCCTTTGGAGCCGCTTCACGCTGCAGAAATTGCTTGTTATGGCAGACATTATGTTGACGGACCAGATAAGCAAAGGGGACTGTTGTAAAACGGCCCCATCTCCTGAACATAATAGAGTTTTGACCTCAATTTCATGAAGCTTTATGACAAATCTCTTAGCCAATAGACACATTACCCCAGAACTGCTTGTTTTATGAGGTTTTTCTAGGTAATAGACCTTTTCAGAGCATTGTAAAACCACACAATTTAATGAAATCTATAGACTTTGAAACTGATCTTAAAACCCCAAGCAGTAATTATTAGGCAATGTGCATCTTGAAAATTCTATAGGGTCTTAAACTACAGTGCTTTATATGCATATTTACATACATCGTAAAACATTGATGTGTCACATTATTCACCAAGGAAAATATATTTAAGCTTTAGTATATACATTTTTTTTAGAAAAAGTATAAATTCCATTCCATGATGTAAGTAAAGAAACCATGGCAATTATATTAATCCAGAAAGCTCATCACAAAAATTAATTACATCTTGAAATTGTCCATTATATAAGACCTGTTTAATGGACCTGAAAAAAGATTCAGACTCCCTCTACAAGGCTTAAAACTGCCTATTATATTATTTTAAACTGGAAATAAACCTGAAAATGCAGGAATACTCACAGGAGAAAGTTTGTATCTCTGGTCTTCCTTATCTCCTTCCTTGGGGTTACAACCATGTTTTTTTCCTACTATCTCAGATATGCTAGTAATAAAAAATGAATAGCCACATTTATTTGTATTAGTCTGAACCACAAATACGCAGCGTTGCACTGTACAAGCAGGGAAGAAAGTCGCCATTTTATAATTTTCAGCATGGCTTGTGACAGTTTCTGTGCAATAACTGCTATCTACTCAATTCTTGTGATGCAGAAAAAAGACAGAGGAAGTAATAAAATCTCTGTACTGCTGGTACTACTCCTATCTCAAACCAACAATCAAAGAAAGCACATTTGTTAGGGCAGTTACATTTCATTAATGTTTTTTTTATCTCCAAAACATTACAACCATTTGGTCTTTGGAGTAGATTGTGTGACTGCCTGGATTTCAGATACAAGGTGGATATAAATCATGCTAATATGAACATCTGCAGTGTATGGGCGGTTACCCTCTACTTCGGTAACATTATTTTGTTTGTCTGTAGTTTAGAACTACAAGTTGACTTTACTGTTGCAAAGGCTTGCTTTAGTAAAAATGGTATGATAGTTACCCCAAATATTTCCTATAGATTTTATTTATCGTGTACAGAAAAAATAAATGAAAACCTGTCCAACAGCAATACAAACTTTTTAAAAACTAAAAATGAAAAATAACAGCATTATTTTCCTGGTTTGAGATACAAATACTTCTTAAAAGCCCCCTTTGAAGTCTAGTTGGTGGCAAAGCTGTGTTTGAGAATGCTTTGGAAGATGTCGCTGTGATCAGTATGTAGAGTGAAGGACTGCAAACGCACCAAAAGAGGTCAGCTTAAAAAATTCAATCTTAAAATTCAATTGGAGTTGTTTTAGAGAGGAGAGAGCCATCATGATGATCAAGCTGGAAAGTCGAAGAGCAAGCTAGGAACAGAATATTTGAAAATCAATGAAACTATAGATTAAAATAAAAAAAGGAACATCAGAAAAACAAAGGAAAATAGCTGAAGAAAATGAATTAGAATTGGTTTCACAATCAAACTGTGATGAAAATACAAATTGGAAGCCAACACCTGGGCAGCAAATGAGTAACCTTTTCCAAACAAACCACAGAAACAAAGCTTTAAAAGACAGATGCAGAAAATTAGATAAAGGCAGGAAGTAAAATTCATAATTACTAAAAATAAAACTTAATGATGCCTAATGGTGACTACCATCCTATCGCTCTGGTGAGCTGTTTCCAGTGAACGCTGCAAGTAAGTGACTGGATTCAATCTGTTGTTTCCTTAGATTGGAAAATTGTTACACTGATTTGTTTATCTTGTATTAGGATTTAAATCAAGTGATTTTCTTATAATGTGTCTTGAGACGACATGTATTGCAAATTTGTGGCATATAGGAAAATGATTCTCGACTCGACTTCTACTGCGGTCAAAGTAGTTCAATGGTGCAGAAAACAGTTTGCTATGACAAAATAAGCTGGTAAGTAAAGTAGGCAACACATTAATATTATAATAATATCAGCTTATTTAATTCAAGTAAAACTAAAAGATACTCATTTAAGAAATTACTCGACTTAGAGTATAAAAATAATTAGAAAAAAGTATTTGTTTTAAAAGCTGAAAATGTCATCAAGCAAATAAATGTATCAGGAAAAAAATGACAAAATGACAAAAAATTCAAAAAGCATGATGGTGACAGTTACCTCCAGCAAAAGTGTATACTCTTCTGATGACCAACGTCCTTTCGGCACATTCAGCATTCAAACCTTTGTCTTATAATTTCTCACATCATCTGTGACTCATTTCTACAGTCACATCCACAACCGAACATTTCCAGCCAGCAAGCCGAATCCTGCTGAAAGAAACCACACAGCCATGGCAGAAGTTCTGCCATGGCTGTGCAGCCTCAGCCCCACAGGGAGCACAGAAATATGTGGAGTGGGCTCTTTGAGTCATTTCAGTCCCAGCCCCCACTGTGCACATCGAAGCCGGAGGAGCAAAAATGGTCCAGAAATTGTGAATCCGCCCACACTTAATGTGAGTGTAACACACACAAACTAAGGGTGACACGGAGATTTTTCACACATTTGTGTGCATGGACATCATCTGCAAAATCTTTGTTCCCTCACATGTCTGTGACACAGAAGACACTAAACAGATGCAGTTTCCATTAGAATGAGAAACACTGAGAAACCATCAGGGTAATCTTTCACCATATCTTCTCTTCATGTGTTTCAGAGTGCTTCCTATTCTATTGTGAGTGCCTGTAATCTGGTCTAAATGCAGTAGCTTGGCATGTTGGCACATTGTTTGTGTGCCTCCTGATAGAACACTTTCTACACGCCTGAATTACCCACTCCATGATGATTCTACGCAGCAGAGCAAAAAATAGCGTTCCCCAGACTCTCCTGTATTCTGCATTCAGAGGCTTTCGAACGGCCCCCACCACCAGTGCAGCATCCGTCTCTGATGCTGCAGCTAAGAACATAGCCTGTTACACATCAACGCTTTATGATAACTTGCTAATAAAAAGCTCAGACTGATTTTTTTCTAATATATCTAAGCATGTCTGTATGGTTCTGTAAATGTTCTGCATGTGACCATGTATAAAAGCAAAAAACAATTCTGATAAGCTTGGTCTTTATTTCAGTCTTGATGCTAAACTCTCAAATTAACATCACTGAAAAAAAGAAAGTGCTGTTTAACCAAATAATGTTATTTTCATCAATTATTGTTATGACAATTTCTCTATTCATCATTCAAACTCTTCAACTTTCACAGAATTCATCAATCTGTCAACGAGGTGATGCTCGTAACTGGACCTTCCCTGACCTTTGAGCTTGTGTTGACAAACTATCTATCTGAAGCTATAGGGGAGGCACAGCTTCGTCAATCCAAATGCTCTATGGGGAAGGCCTGACACCAATTTTGGTCTAACAATCCTTCTGTAGAATTAATATTATGTACAAAAGTAAACCAGGTAAAAATAAATGAATTAGATTTAAAAATGTGAAATGTGAAGCTTGTGGGGTATAGTCTGGGATGTATAGGGTACCAAGCCCCTTGGTGACAACAAATCTGAGCTCCAACAAGTGAATATATCTATACTTGTACTGTGTGTTGGGTAGTAACCAAAAGAAAAAGATGACATTTACAATCATAATTGATTTCTTCTGCAGGGTGTCTGGTCTAGGACATGCTGGAGGGAATATGTCTTTTGGTTGGCCTGGACACTGCTTGGTAAAGTGACTTAACTTTTACACAGCTCCTTTTTTAAACTGGAAACTTTGTTCATGGCAGCTCTGAAGGCAAAATCTGAGAATCACAGAAATCTTTTAGCGTATTGTTTACACTGTAAAATTTGCAGCCATCTGTGGATATCTTCCGGTCTGCTTTGGACAAAATAATCAGGCCAGTGAACAAACTGACCAACACAGCTGACACACCTCTCTCTAAGGGTGGCATCGAAATCATAAGGCATGCTGTAGCTGCCATATCCCCGGGCTCATATTTGGCTGTACCTTAATTTTCTCAGAGTGATGAATGATACAAAGCTCCTTAAACACAGACAAGGTTGCTAGACTAATCATCTTTCTTGTCTGCCTGTACATTTGGCATGTGGCAAGTTAGCACCAAAAGAACAATTCAGAGATCTGAACTGCAGCAAAAAAGAGGCAGATCTAATCCTGAGGAATGAAGGAAAGCAAGGATTTCAGATCTACTCTTAATTTTTATCACAAAAGCCTGCAGAAGTCACTGCACTGTGAGACTTCCAGGGAGTGATGTTTCCATATCACACAACATTTGTCTGCTCCTATCATGGTTGCATCCATCTGTCTGACTTCTCCTGCCACACTGCATCGCACACAAGACACAAAGTAAACACATTATCCATTAATCACTCTTTTTTTCCACCCACAAACTGACTGATGTCTCTGCCGTATCAGTCATCCATCCAGATGACTCTGGATCTCCTCTATATGTTCCTCTGTGTTATCAAACTCTTCCCGCATTGTTTGCTCCTTTTTCCACTTCTCCCTAGCACTCTCCTGTCCAATGCCTCATATTCTCTGCAATGTATTTACGGCTGCCCACTCCCTCTAGTGATAGACAAAGGCACTGCCTGAGGAGTAGCCGGCAGGCTGTTGGCAAATGTGAATTCATAGGAATGACGGGAGGAGTTAGGCTCGCACGCTCCAGGGCTGAATGCCTCACCAGTTGGCCGCTGGGAACACTTGTTTGATGATTGTTCACAAAACTATGTACAGTAAGGTGAATGAACACCTGGTTTATGTTCTGTTTAAAGATGTGTGTTGGAAAAGTGTTCAGCCTGAAGGAGAAAGCAGTCGTAATACACAAAAAACCTAACTGGTTTTTTACCAGGACTGTACAGTATTTACCTCCATCCATCTTCAAATCAACTCTCAACCCATTTGGTAATTAAATGAGACGCAACTGCCATGTATCTTAGTCTTCAATAACATCGAAGGTACTGCTAGATCAGTGCTTTTGTTTCTTTCTGGTGTGTTTTCTCCATCTTCTCAAATGTTGAGCCCATGACAGACGGCTGTTCACACTTTGCCGGGTTCTCGTTTTGGTTTTGTGGGAAAGCTTTTTCCCTATTAAAAGAGGGATTTCTTTCTCCATTTTCACTACATGCATTTTCGGTACGACTCGATGCAAATTCCTTGGTTACCTTATAAAACAACTAATTTTAATGATAAATGTAACTTGATACATTGTTTGATAATGACGATCCGTTGGAATGGTTGTTTAGAACTGTATTTGGTTTGTGAAATGCATTGAGGGGACATGTGGTGAATTGGTGCAGTATAAATACATTTGACTGAATTGTTGGTTTCTCTCCACACATTGCATTTTGCATGAATTTAAAAAAAACTTCACAAACTCATACAAGATACTTATGGAGTTGTTTTTTGTAATAAAATTTTTTATCAACCACACAGAGGTAAAGGTCAGTTTGTGATGTGCATCACAATTTCTCCTCTCAACCGATTTTCCAGCCTTAGGTGTATGTCTCCAGAGCTCCTCCAGTGATACCGTGGGCCTTTTTTTCTGATTAATCCTGTCTATGTCCAGGCTGATAGTTTAGGTTATCCCCCATGTCTTGGTAGGAATGGAGGTGCTCCATTCTCTCTTAGTGTTCAGATGATGGATTGAACAGAGCTCTGGGAGACTTGCAAAGTTTGAGATATTGATGTAGAACGTAACCCCGCTGTCACAATCTTCTCCCTGATCTGTCTGCTTAGTTTATTGGTCTTCATTATGCAGCTTATGTAATGTACTCAAACAGCCTATTTATGCTATGCTTTATTTACCAACAAATGGACTTGATTTCCTGAAAGTTGACTGATTACAGATCCACACCTCTAGTTCCAGATTATTCATTAAAAAAACAACGATTATTTACTGTTTGCTTTATAATGCAATGTGCTGCTATGTGTTGACCTATCTTATCACATAAAAAGTCAAATTAAAAACACACAGAAAAACAAAAACTTGAACGTGGAAACTGTTTAAGTGTTTTAATTTTTAAAATTCCTCCAAATACATTTATTTACACAGTTCTCCCAAAAAAAAAAAGCAGCTTTGTTTCTTCTTACGTTACACCATGCATTATCACTTAAGCTGTCTGTTCAGTTATGCAGTAGGGTCCCAGGAAAACCTAGTTCCCTTCAACCTTTTTTGATCATCCATCTCATCTGTTTCGAAGATGAAATGTTGCTTTTATTCTTGGTTCTGCATCTGAAAATGTGAATTATTAGACACAAGCTCCTCCTTCCTCATCTGTATTCCTAGAATTAATCATGGACTTTTTATGCTAAACCCTGTGAGCAGGAAGCATATGTGCTGCTTTATAAAGTCATCAGTTACTGTTTCAGATCCTGTCTCCGGATCAGAGATTGTCCCTGCTGAGACAAAGCTCACTTTACTGATATGTACCATCATGCGCAGAACAAATGAAAAGGTGAATCAAAAGTCAGTGAGCTGGATTGATAAACAAAGCAGTTATGCAGCTCTCTGTCCGCAACACATCATAGCATTGATTTAATTCATCTCGTTTAAATGCCATTTTGTCTTCACGTTGACATGCTTAAAATTGGAACAGCCACTAAAATGAGATCAATCCTCTTCAACATAATTGATGTGGCCGGAGTCTGAGTTGGCCACACAAAGAAAATGGGGCATTATTCATAACTCATTGTGTTTTATGCAACCAACTTATTTTTACACTTTACACAATGATATATTTGATGTCTAACTGAGAGCCGAGGTCAGGCAACAGGCTTCAAGACATGATTTGTAGCATTTTTGTTATTGTATAGCAATTTAATTTCATATGCTATGGCATTTTACAGGTTTCAGGCAGTTTCTGTTTTCATAAGTTTGTGCTTTTGAAAAGGTCACGCAGGAGCTAATGCTCCCATTGCAACAGTACGACACGGAGGGGATAGTGTGTAATAATTAAAAGGGCTTTGGCATATGTCTGCTTTCACAAACATGCTGTGTGACTCAGCGGGAGCCATTTGCGCCTTGTTAGAGGGAGGAAAAAAATAATAAACTTTGTAAGATAGGGAATGTTTAATTTAGAGCTAATCACAAACTGATCAACTTGGATATGGCCTGATGTTCTCAGCAAATCTACAACAAAATGGATACAAGTCAATTTAATGAACCGTAACAATGTTGAAAAGATGAGATAGTCGCAACAGTTATTGGTAGTGATCCATCCATCCCTCCATGCATCCATCCACACATCCATCCATGCATTTATCAGCCATGACAGAGCTGTGCCTCTTAACTGCAGTGTGTGTCTTTTGAACCTTAGCCTCCTTAGGCCTACCTTTGTTGACATGTTTAATTCTTTTAATGCTGTCTAAATAAAATAAAAATTATTTATTCTCTTTAGAAAATGGTTAATATGATGTCCCATTTGTCTATGTATTTAAATAAATCTCACTTTTAGGACTTTTTTAAAAATTATAATATAAAACAGGAAATGTGCGGGAAAATACTAATAAGGGAGAACGACAGGAGAGAGCGGTCTTAGTTTAGAGTTGGTAAAAAAGAAAAGGTATTAGCTTTATAAATTTGGGCAATTACATGTAACGGTAAAATGAACTATTCCAAAAGCAAAATGCATAACGTGAAAATATTCGCAGACAAATTTTGAAATCTGTCTTGTGTTGATGACGGATGCTGTTAAGCTAAATATGTGAATCTTTCCACTTGTGTCTGTATAGTTGCAATATTTTTATGCTTGTATGAGGTGGGACACCAGAATCATTTAAAAAGGGCACGGATATTACGAACAGCGAGGTGTGCAGTGTTTGTCTCTAGGCAACCTAGAGGCAGCTCTGCTAGACATAAATATAGAGATAAATACGATTCTTGTTGAAAGCTCAAACGCTCTCTGGAAAGCGGTTAAGGGAGGGAGGGTCCTGCAAAAGAAGTTGCGCAATGATCGTTTTGCTGGCATTAATATTTCCCCTGTTTTATTTTGTTTTAATGTTTGTGTGTGACAGACTTGTGTGACGGATACTTCTTTAAATTTGTTCCAGAAATAAATTGCAACCTATGCCAGTACAATACGAAACGCAAAGTTTAACTGCAAAATACATTGTATTTTACCAGATGGGTGTCCAATCCTAATCTCAGCATATTCTACAGATTTACAGTAAAACACATGAATTACAGCCCGAGAAAGCTAACGGTCTACCCTGGTGTTGAAACCTTTATACAACGGCACTTATGTGACAAACAACAAACTTTTAGCTTTTACTGTTGGTAAAAGGAAATATTTTGCTGCATCCAGGTCCTTGTCTTAGTGTTATTAAAACAATTTAGAGTCAGTACCGGTTATAGCATTATTTGTATTAACTTCTCCAGTCTGCTGTACGCAAGTTGGATTTATAGACAATATGGATTAAAAAACCTATCCTGACATGTTAGCTCAAACTTTGCTAAATAAATCTGCTACTAAATAAGGTTATTTCTCTACAAGGGTATAATATTTTCCATTTTAATCACATTGAAAATTGGGTGGCGTTGTGATCTACGTAAAAAGGACAGTTCAGGTGACACTCTTTACTTTCCCTATACACTCAAAAACGTCTTGAATTCTTAGGCTTTTATGACATTTATGACACTTTTTGTATAAATATGTAGTAGGCCTACATAAAAAAAATGCTGAAGGGATTTAAATTTAGACTGGCTGATGGAATTATTAATCTATCAGTGATCCTTTAAACAGCAGTCAGGTAACAGATTATCCCACCTAAAAGCATACAAAAATATCACTTACAATCGTTGCTACTTGACTTAATTGTAACAAACAATTTCCTAAAGTCTATTGATATAAGTGTCTTTGCATATGACCTCAATATGTACTCTGTAACGGATGCCTTTATAAAGGGTAAATTGTATAAACTGAAGCCACTTATCATGATCTGTGACACGTAAATGAGCAAGCATTTGAGCATAACTTGTTTCGTTTTGAGTGAAAAAGTGTCTTTTTAATAATGTTGAATTAGTTCAGTTCGGCTTGACTTAATTTTAATACAGCTGGACGAGCCATAGATTCTGGTATCGTATAATGTCTATAATCCATCCACATTACTTTTTCTCTTATATGCACAGCTGACACTCTCAATGTGTTAAAAAAAACCTAGTTAACATATACAAATGGAAGCAATCTAAACACTCTGGTAAACAAGTTTTGGATCGACTACTGTTGGACCAGCGCTCAACAGGCTGGCTTATCTTCCTCTCTGAAATCACAAAGGAAGTCCAACACAGCTCAGCTCCAAGACCACTATAATCTTTATTCGTGTAAATAACGTGTGTGACAATTGATCAAGTGCCTTTAATAATTTATATGCAGATTACTCAGTTGCCTTTTTTGCCACAGGTAGATACAGTTTTTAAAGTCTTCTTTTAACATTGTCCAGACTTGTTTACAAATGCTTTTCTTACATTCATGAATTCTGTCAGAGATGTTCCTACTGATTACTATACTACCCAGGTAAAAAGTTTTGGATTGCTGCCAATTATGATTAACTGGGCTTGGTAATGGATGAAGAATATTGGGTAGGGATCCTTTTTCTCTATCAGAGCAAGGAAGAAATGGTGTCAGTAACCTTTTTTACGCTGCTTGAATATTTAGATGTTCTGTGCATGAATGCCTCAGCCAAGTGTCTTTAGTCATTGAAAACTGTTTATTGGTTTGCTTTGAGATTTGTGAAATGCTGCTGACGTCTCACGCATCACTGCGACTTGTACACCAATGCTGATTGGTCTCCTCTAGGCGTGAAGAGATGTATTCGTTGGATTACTTTGATGAATAAAACTCTGCAGGGCCAGGCTCCCTTGTACTTCTATTATCTCCTACAAAGAGCTAAAACTGGCTGTTCTCTTAACTCAAAATATATATATAGTTTGTTACAGTCTGACTTCAAGATATTGGATCTTTCTTTAAAATAAGTTCAAACTATTAAGTATAAGACATGTGGATCTATTAATTAGTGGTGCTGGTCTTAGAGTGTTTTATTTTTTAATATAGTTTTATTAGTAAATTTGTGTCTTTAATAGCTGTGCTGTGTATCATATTTGTCCCTGTTACCTAACCCTGTTTTTATAGTTCCACCCTAACAGTCATGAGGTATGTTATAAAATGATTGCTGGAAAGTGGTCTGCAAGTCTAGTTTCTTAGCAATTTGTAAAAAACTCTTACTTCCATTAAATGTAATCTAAGCATGTGAAAAACAGACAAATACATTAAATAATTCAAGTAACCTATTAATGTGTGACGTTCCAAATTATAGGCTGGTGTTTAGCTTTAGTTGGGCTTTCAGGATGATTACAGCAGTGCTGTAATTCATTGTTTAACTTAAAACAAGAAGATTTTCAACTTTTCACTTTAAAGCCATGTATATTTCTACTAATGATATCCAGCTATTATCTAAAAAAGTGTTTTTGAACGTTTGTTTTGTCCCTAAACCAAAACAACAATCGGTCAAAAAAGTCTCTTAGTCATTAACCTGGCTGATTTTCAATGCAGCCTGAAGATCTACAACACCTCTGGAATAAAACACAGCACAACTGATTACAAAGGCTCACTATCAGTCTCTGTATGACAGGACTGGGGCAGCACTGGGGCAACCGTCACAAAGAAATATTGGAATGAAAGAAGCTCAATGTTAGAGTTGAAAATGTGAGAAATAAGTCTTCCTTTGAAAGAGAGAAAAGGAATGTTAAAGGGCAAAGATGCATAAATATGTATTGAAGAAAACAATTTGAATGGAACTCCCATAACCAAGCAAAAAAGATCTGATTTGAAAAACTGGCTAATGATTGTTATATTCTGCAGACAAAAAAACTGACTATGTTGCTGAGCCAGGCACAACCAGGCCTGCAAGCCAGAACATGTAAAAAAAAAAGTGCCAAACTAAGGCTTTTTATTTAGTCGCTTATTTGTTTCCTCTCATTACTCAACATCACTGCTTGTACAACCTTAACTGCAGCTGCTGGGATTCAAACATAGAAACCGGCTGAGGAATGAATGTGGCGGCCTGAAGTGGATCCACTTGGGGAGGACTTTGCTACAGCAGCAAGACAAATTGTTTAGCAGTTGAGGTTCTGTAAAGCAGGAGAGACGTTGACTTTTTCTTTCTCATTATTGCTTTGCTGTGTATAAATATATCAGTTTACAGCAGATTTGGTTTGCAGTTTTTCCTCCTGCTTTCATGATCCTGCAGTAAACAAATGACCCACTGGGGAGGCGAGACAAGCCAGGTTTTCATACTGTACACGATTCACATGTTTTATTTGTCAGGGAAATAAGCAGAAGCTGACTATTCATCTTGTTAGCTTAGTTTTTATATTGATACTGTAGCAACCAACATCTAATACTGTCGATGTAGATATAAACATGAATGGGTTTGTTTCTCATGCTCCCCACAAGCACTGGTGTTGCAAACAACTTCACAAGATTTACAGGTCTGCGGATTGCACGTAAATGTCATCACTTGTTTATTGTTTGCAGACAACAAACAGTGACAAGCAGCTGAAAACAACAGCCTCAGTCCTCTGTGGTTTTAAAGTGTGTTTTTGAATCCATGCGTCACCTCCCAGAAATGTTGGCATAGATCTGTCAGCTGAAAGATGTTGCCCACATAAAGCTTGTTCCGTTATTCGAATAATCACCAGTAAACTAAAAGTTAATTGCTATACAGCAAGGAAATGCTTTAATTGAATCGGGACTGAATGCAAAACACCAACTCTAAAGAAGCAAGTACAATTCGACCCAGCCAATATTTGTATTTGGGCCACATATGGATTTTACACAGGCTGGTTGAGTGAGGGTACCAGGTAGGCCCAGGCTAAGGCTTAATGTGAACGACCAAGCTGGGCTAAATAAATACCACTGGTGTTCACATCTAGACGTCTCATTCACGTTTGCCTTAGTTAAACCAGTTATAGTTGAATCCATGACAATGGTATAATAAAGCCAGATCAAGATTAATTTGCAGAGTGCAAAGTGGTACTTCTGATAAAATGAAAGTGCTGATAAGACCAAAACTATTTCAGGAATCAGGAATAAATAAATAAATAAATATATATATATATATATATATATATATGTATCAGAAGTTTATACACTTCCTAAAAACCATTAGAAAAACCATTCATCCAACTCATAAACAAAACTAATTTCAGTTGATTTTATCAGGGATCGGAATTCACCACTCATCTCAGCTTCTTCACTGCAACGTACTTGAACAACTCATTTACAATCAGCTGTTTGGACAAACTTCAGATTAACGATATATTGTCTCCTCTGTTCACAAATCAGATTCACCTTCAAGTTCTTCCATACCACAAAACCTAATAAACACAAAACTTATGCTTTAGCAAGAACTGACTCCTAAACAAAGTCAAATATCATTAAATAATGTTTTGGTATCGAATGGCTGAATACATTTATAACAGGGGCCCTCAGAGGAAATGAAAGGATACATTCCTGAGCTGGCAGTGACATCTCTAAAGAAATCATTAGCCCATCTTACCCAATGGAGTTAGTGGTTTGTCTTCAGCAGTATTATAAAAGGATATTAAAAAAATCACTTTATTTTTCTGCACCAGATGCCTCCTGAAAGAAAAACACCTATAAAAGCATTGAAGGATTAATAATTAAATGATATCCATGACCGTTTACTTTTCTTTTTATGAGTGCTTTATATTTGCAACATCCCTGCTAAAATAAGCCAAACAACTACAGCGTCATTACATTTTTAAAAGCATCTCAGCATGGCGACTCAGTTTATATGCAACAATTATTACGTGTGACAGAACGCAAAAGTGTTTCCACTATGAAGGAATTATAAGAAAGGGTGAAACTATTGCACTTTTTTAGTCAATGACGACTTCTGGGTGAAATCCTATGAATGGTAGAATCAAACAGAGTGTAACACAGGAAGTAAAACCTCACATTCAGATTTAGCAGTCCTTTCAGTGAGAGATGCTTTCAGACTCTGCTCAATAATGGGATGGGATGTAAAATCAGGTTATTACCATTAAAATCCTAATGGAAATAAAGAAGCAGACCTGATTGTAAAATTAATGCAGCGTGGACTAATTTTACAGCCACTTTCAATCTCTCATAGATAAACCAGTAGATCACTTTAATTAGACAATGTGTTAATTGACTGCAGGTCCTTGGGTGCAATGTGTCAACATTAGCCTCCATCAGTGATGACCTCCCACTGAAGGGGAGGTATTTAATTTGACCGAGTGAGATGTGATCCTGAGAATGTGTATCTGCATGTTTCTTGCTTTTTCATCTTTTTCCCACCTTTTAGTGAGGAAAGCGTAGAAGCAAACAGATAGAGTGGAGAAAAAGTATGTGGTTTATGGATGCGCCGTGGTCTGACATCATTAGAGTCTTATCACCGAACCTGCTGGCCCTGCTCAACTGCAGTTGGGGATTGGTAGGAGACATTAGGGCTACAAAATACTGTTCTTTACTTCATATAAATAAATAAATAGGTGGATAAGGTCAATATGCTATGGCCACCTTGTACGACAAAGAAGTCTAAAAGTTCATTATTCCAAGAGTCTGTCAGTGAGCATTTAAACTGTAAGGAGCAAAAACTGTATGAAAAGAAACAATCCACTGGCCTGGTTGGTGGTAAATAATTTTTTTAAATTAAATTAGAGATCTAAAGAAACTCACTGACTGCTTAATGATTTTTGGCACATGTAGCAAATGGTGTTTGCTCTATATGAAGTTTTGTCTGTTTCACAGGAACTTCCTATTATTGGGTTTCATTAGGCATCTCATATTTTCCATGGTCACATTTCATGTGTAACCCTCCAGGTTTGATATTGCTATTGTTTTTATCAAAATGTTGTAGGCACACATTTGTCAAATGCAATGTTAAAGTCACAGTTTACTAAATTATGAAGGTGTTCACATGTGAAATTGTTAGAAGGCACAAAATGTGTTACTTAAAACAAATTAAATTTTAAAAAAGAGTTTTTATGCAATCTGATATTAGAATGGTCAGATTTTCGTGGCGGTGCAAAAGCACGTCTTTTCCTCTCACTCAAATAATGTCAGTACCCTTGTATTACGAACCAGGATCAGTGGCCAAGCGTGTGATTACACTCAACTCTCTGAAGTCGAAGCGAGGTGCCTCCTCAGCAGTCGCTGTGCCAATCATACAGGAAGTATAATGAGGCCATTAGGTTTGGCAAACGTAACCTTTTAAAGCCTCTGGTTGGGCTGGCTTGGTTTCTACTTTACGCATTGCTCGAAAGCCTTTTAACAGCTTGATGCTGGTGTTGCAGGTGCAATGCTTCCTGATTGGATGGTATGCTTCCTTAATGTTGTAGCGCTTCTGTGGCTACGGAAATTTTACCATAATGTGACTCTTAAGTGCATCAGTTGACCTTTAGCAGGAGTTACAAAATGCTGAAAATGCACTGACCTAATTACCTTCTGACAAATGACAAGAGCTTTATGTTAGTGTGCAGTCAAGACAGTCTGATGCCCGTTGAAAGCAATACGTGTGGTGTCATTTTATTTTAGAACTTATGCAATTAGCTAATGCTTCTCATCCCACGCACAACCTTTTTGCTTTTCATTGTGGAGAGCTAAAATCACATTCTGTACCATGGCCAAATTGTGTAATTTATGAAACATCCTTCACAGGTTCTTCTGACTGTACAGCAGTGTGATGTGAGCTTTTATAGCACTGCAGCGTGGGATCAGAAGGTGAGGAAGGAGCATCAGGCTGACCACAACTGCATTAAGAGGTCCAGCCTTACCAATATACTACAGAGCTGCAAAGTAATGACATATAAACAAAGACTATTAATAATGATAAAAGAAAAAAACACAGACTGCGCACTACTGTATCATTAATTAAAAGATGCTAGATGCAGATTCATGGTAATCAAAGCATTGTTTCAACCAATACTAATACTGTTTTTTTTTACAGTGGATCTGGATACATAGAAGAAACCTTAAGTAGAAAGTCAAGAAATACTTCACTTCCATTCAGGAAGAGAAAAACAGTAGAGAACACATCTTCCCTTCTGCCATGGCCACCCCTGAATGACAGCACTGGTTGCAACGTCATAAAGAGAATCTTCTCAGCAATTAGAATCCAGTAGTACAGCAGTTATAGACAGTCCTTTTATGTAACCAGTTGTATAATATGTCTGAATGTGCCATGTAGGTCTACAGACAAAGAGACTGTTAAGGAAATGAAACATTAGAATATTATTTGTTAGCAAACTTCAAACAAACCCAGCACAGTTCAATACAGTCAGCATTGCTGCCTCACTATAAAAGGATATTTTTTGTATGACTGTTTTTGTGTTGGCTGTTTCAAGGTACAGTATCTGGATATTTTAAATGCCCATCTACAGATGTCCTGAACACATTCCCACTTCACACATGGCAGCTGAGCTTGGGATTGTTGAAACTCTTGGGTTACCATAAGCATTTCGGCTGATTCATAATCCAATTGTGAATAAATATTTGTCTTCCCCGGCCTGTCAATTTTGGTGGACCTTCTAATAATGTAATTGTGTGAGATCTCTCGAAGTTGACCTAAGCCAATGACGACACAAAGTGTGCACCCGTACTAATCAGTAGAAGTTGTGGAAAATGTGCACCAGATGAGCACACTGACTGAAAGGAATTCTTTAGGTTTTTCAAATGATAGTAGCGTTGCAGGTTGTATGGGTACTGCTAAGTCATGTGAGATAAAACGGCTGCTGTTCACCATACACTGAGTGATTATTAAACACCTGGAAATCCCACTACCAGTGTTGCCGTGAGTGGTTGACTGTCTTACTTAAAGTTTCTACCACTCCCTCTCCACTACTGAATGCAGCCCAAATAAAATTTGAAAAGTTTAAATGCACCGTAACAATTTAAAATAGAGCATATTATGAATGAAAAAAAACAAAACAACTAAAATCTTTTTACCATTGTCACTACAGGAAGTTCTAAAAACAGAGGACAGAAACAATCTGGACACTGGTAAGATCCAGATAGGGATATGCAATAGCTCTTAAAATGGGGCAAATATTTATGCTGGGGTTTCTTAATATATTAGTCTTCTTTCCTTTAGTACAAAGGTGTCCATAGGTTATACCCGTGGCTAGGGGTGGACTATATGTGTTGTCATTGAAATTTCTGTCTGTGCAATATTCAAATTGCAACAGACTGTTTGAAAAGCAATGGTTGGTTTGTAATATATTTTTTAAGAGTTCTGAGGGATTGCTGTAAAGTCAACGACAACACAAGCCATTGTTTTGGTCAGCTGATTCCAGAGGAGTGAATGCTGCAAGTCAGTGACTCCATGAATCTGCTGGGGTTTCTTAGATTGGAAACTTTTTCAAACTGATTTATAATGATGTATCTATGATTTTAATAGATTTTCTTGTAAAGTGCCTGTTGTAAATTGGCACTATATAAATTAACTGATTCTTGAATTTGAATTTTTTTGACATATGACTTTGGCAAAAATGCCAAAGGTCACTTGCAGTAGCAAGCACATATTAAGAGGAGAGGAAAGAAGAAAACATGGTTATATCATCCCTGGTATCACCATCACAACTGTTTAGGGCTTCAGTATGTGACTCCATCCTTGTTAGCATGTCTCTGAATTTTGATCATTGTTGAACTAAAATAATTAAAGTAGATCAGTTTTTTTCACAGATTATTCATTGACACCTGCACTGGAAGAATCCAATAATCGGTCTCTGCCATGTGACACTTTTGACTTTAAATGGGGCTCAGGAGAATCCGCATGTGTTCCTTTGCTGCTCAAAAAGGCCGATTTGGGAATTTCATACACACAGTCAGCTCTATTGATGACCTTCCAGATACGGATGACCTGCCTTGCCGTGATTTCTTCCCGCTTAAAAAGACCTCTTGGGTCTTTCACCTATCTGCTGTGCGTCATGCTGACTTTTTAAAGCACACTGACAACAATAGGTGCGGCATGTGCCGAGGCACATCAAACGAATTCAAAGTAGTAAGGCAGCCAAAAGGAATGAAAGGGAAAGATTTGTTTTGAATATGCTGTCGAGAGGCGATCTCAAGGTTCCCAGAGAAGAGATAAATGTTTTAGGATAAGACTTCTATCCATTTTTGTCTTGAAGCTGTCACACACAAGGCCATTATGTTCCTGACTGCTGAGGCTGAGAGGCTAGACTACCTCAAAAATACTTTAACAGAGAACTTGTCATGTCACTGCAGGTACGCTTCATTCAAATTATGTTCATCAGCACTACAAATGACAGCCAGTTTCACTGCTACTCTTATGTGGTCTGAGCTTAAGGCTCCAACAACACCTGCACCAGCCTGAGGCATAGACAGGAGGAAAGGACTGACGGCAGGCAGGGCGAAGCATGCCGCTGGGAGTGAAGACAGCCACTTGGACAAGCACCGAGAGATAGTAAGAGTGCATTAGCCTGGTGTGCACGCCTCAGAGAACGCGCCCCTGGGAGATCACTACTGCATGCACACTCCCACAGGTAGCAGCGGTGCAAGACAAGGTGGTCGGGTCCAGATGAAAGACGACTAAGGTGAAATCTTTCAAGCAGAGAAGTTTTGAATTTATGTTCCACGTGGAGGTCAGTCAACCAAAAAGGGCTGCCAGTTCACCAGCTCGCATTCAGCCGCATTTATATTTTTGGCATTAAGGCCTGAGGCGATAGAATGGTCGGGCATGGTGCAGCGGATTGGCATGTTGAGTAAAGGTCAGTGGAATGGGGCCTGTGCCCTACAGAGCATGCCTGTATGAGTTTATGTCAGTTTTTAGCATTTTGTCAGTACTTTAAAACATGCCTATGACTGTTGCTGTGATTCATCCAAGAGTTTTTTGTGTTTGCCTTTGGGTTTGCTAAAATTTGCATTCAAAACAAACCTCCTCAATGTTCAGCTGAACATCTGGAATATGAGAAAATGAAAAAACAAAAAACAACTTGCAGCTGCATGCCAATAATATTCAAACTAATACATGTACACATTTAAAACCATATACTTAAAAACATACACTTACTGTGTAAATGGGCGTAAATGATTTCCCCCTAAAATTCTAATACTGAATGAGACTAAACTCTTTATTTCATCTTGTTAGAATTACTCAAAGTATTTTAATTACTCAATGCCATTCCAATGAGATTTTAAACTAACTTCAAAATCAGAACAACACACATGTTTAATATTATGTAGAAGTGAGTTTTAAATTGAATGATTTCGATTAAACATTTTGTTTCTTTCCAAAAGATTCTCACAATTGTTTCCTGGCGGACACACCCTGGGCCAGCTGTCGGTTTAGATGCTACACCCTTCTGGATGGGGGAAATCAGTGACTGCTGCCAACATTGTAATGTTTTTCTTCCAAATATGATGAACTTGACCCTGCGATGGAGTGGTGACCTGTCCAGGGTGAACCACTTCCTCTCGCCTGGAGATAGGCAGCAGGTTGGAAAATGGGTGGGTGGGTGGATGGATGGATGGATGGATGATGAACTTGACCCTGTCTCTCATTCATTAACCCCGTCTATCATGGCTTTAGCTGAAAATGTCGGTCCTATAGCCTATAAATAGCCTACTTATCTGGCAAGCTGTTTTTCTCCCAAAGATAAAGCCACTAAGGGAGACACCGTTGCTGTCAACTTTTAAAGCTTCCAAGACAAATAAATGGCGATCCTAACCCCAACTCTACCTGCCTGCAATAATGTGTTCATAGGAAATTATGCAAAGGTGTACCTAACTACACAAAGAGGAGTGAAGCAACAAAAGAGTCTAAAGAGATTTAAAGTCTCTCTGACCACACAAAACTCTTTAAAATCAGGCTATTTTATTCCATGCGGAAGATCCCAGCTTAGCAATAAAAGAGTAGTTAAGTTTGAATGATTAAAGCCCGCGTTTTCTTTATTACATTTATTTGTGCAGGGACAAGTCAAACAGTAAATGTCTTTAGTACTTCCATCTATTCCAGAGGACTCTAAAGTACTTGAAACTACATTCAATCATTTACTCATTTACACACAGATGTTCACATGCTGACAGTGGTGAGCTACATAGAAGCAGTGAGGATACTTTACGATGAAGGCCACCAACAGGCGAGGCGGGTAAAGTCTTGCCCAAAAAAATAACTGAGATGGAAAAGAGCAAGACTTTGTGCCTGCGTATCTCATAAAACAATATTTAATCAACAAAGTTTTTTTTGTTGTCTGAAAGCCCCTTCTAGTCAGAAACTATTTAACAGTTAGGCTTTTAGAAGTCCATCCATCCATTTTCTATACACCTTTGGGGTCGGGTGGGTCTGCTGGTGCCTATCTCCAGCTTACAACAGGCGAGAGGCAGGGATACACCCTAAGCAGGTTACCAGTACATCGCAGGGTAACACAGAAACATATAGGACGAACAACCACTCATACACACACTCACACCTAAGGACAATTTAGAGTTGCCTTCTTGCTGCATGGCGACAGTTCTACCCACTGCTCCACTGTGCAGCCCGCTTTTAGAAGTCAACCTTCAAAATTAATAATAAAAACAAACATTTGAAGCTATCCGTAGAATAAGGCAATCAAGGAGCTTAATACAATCAATGAGCTGGTCCTTGTGTAAACCTTGTTAAATCATATTTTTTAATGCTTCTAACCATCGGAAGAAGTTATAATCATGAGAAAATTTTAGCTGACTGTTAGTCTAAGCTGTGTAGGTGATATAATTGACAAGGTGAAACTGGACGCACTCAATAGAAAGAAGTTTTTAATGATTGTGGGAACAAATTTTACAGTATTAATTAAGTAATGGTTTTGTGGATTTAAATGTAAGTAATCTGGACTTTAAACTTAAAGGGTTTTGTTTTGTGAGTTTTCAGAAAGCAACAAGCAACAAATGTTACAACTTTTTTTCTGTGACTTTGGTGGTTACATGTAAAAGCACTAATAATCCTGCAGGTACTAGGTTCTTAGCAAGCAGGAAATGCTGTTGTGAGCCTATCTCCCACCTCCTAAGCACTGACATGGTGTCAGTCTGACAGAAGCCTCGTTGTGCAGAAAACCCTGCTTGCACTCATAGCAAAGAGAAGACCGACTCCGATTCAGCAAATAAATCACCGAAGCGCAAAGCTGTTGCTGATTCTGCCCTAGATTAAAAAGAGAGAGACAAATATAATTGACACAAGTATATTTTTCTTTGTACTGAACTTCTACAAAAAAGTAGTTCCTTTGCATTTTATTCGCATACCCTCAGACCTAACTTTTTTTTGCTTTCTTCCTTAGATGAAAACTTCAAATTTCTAGGCTGATTGGAGTTGCACCTGGTTTTACTGAACTATGCTACACTATAGCAAAAATAAATATAAAAAAAAAAAACACCCAGAAAATGGTTTCTGTTACAGAAATTTTGACTTTTGCTCATTTCACTTTTTCACTGTCACTTATAGCTCAGTATTCACAAGTTAAAACTCTTTTTATACCATAGTGCCATAAACATGTGCACAAATCTGTAATTGTTTTTTAATATAGTAGCAGTGTGCAAACGGAACCCAGAAACCTAAAAATATTATCAAAAGTTGTGCACTATAGCTTTCAATGGAAGAAGAATACAACTAGCAAAAAAATAATAATCTTGACTACTGCGAACAACCACTCTCTTTGACTCCAATATATGGTGCTCCACGATTGGCTCTTGTGTGAAAACCAACCAAAAGTGTGTCAAGTAGCAATGTGCCAAGGTCTTCGTGCTCTCCACATGGGTCAATGACAGATTAAGCATATAGAACCACTACAGTCGTTTTAAACAGAGACCACTCTATCTACAAAGATCATTTGAAAGAAGATATGCTCTATAAAAAAAAACAGACAATGAATAGGCAGGTTTTTATCAAATAAATTAGAGTGAAATTCCACAGAAAAATCTGTTTACAGTTTAAGTTTTAAGTTTGGAAAACCCATTTACTCTTCCATGCCTTAGCTTTCCATTTCAGGGTGCTTTCCTAGTGATATCCCAGTGCACCTGTTTCTCTTGCAGCCAAAGTCCCTAACCGCAGGATACTGCGTCTTCACAGCAAAGTAAAGTTCTAGGGATTATTAGGTTCCCCTTTTCATTCAAATGTAATATTAGTCAGTATTGTCCAACTGTTCAATTTTAGTCATTAGGACATACCTTTGAGTGCATCTAAAAAAACAACTTGGTTTGGCTTCTTGGATTGCTCTTGCACTAATGGCAATAACTTGAATTGAATTACTAAAATATATCAATTTTTAAATTCTATTCTTATTCACCGAGTTGCACTAGTGGATGCTAAAGCTTATCCATACATTTTTTTTGTTTTTTTGTTACAATGAAACAAAGAACACACTGCAGGCCAGCGTCTATTTTGGAGAAAGTGGTACAAAGCACACTGTGGCACACTCTGTATACTTTCTAAAAATGGCAGCAAAGTTGTATTTTATTCATAGAAATGTTCTGGTGCTGTAACAGGGTGGTCATGCCAAGTTTGGATGACTTAAAACACTTCCATTAAAACACTGAAAAGATAACGCTCGACTCATCTGATACCACCAAATGAAATAGAGCATTTAAAGTAACATGATGTTAACACAAACTTTGATATTACCAACATGTTCTCTGACACACAACAACCACCTGAGATTTGTTGTTTATTGACCTACAAACCCAACTGCCAACTAAGTCATGTTAAGTTGCCTAAAATAATTAAGATGTTAAGACAAAAACATCTGAATTTGGTCAGGACAACAGCATTTAGCAATTTTTTATTTCAATGTTTTAAGGTTTACAAAAATAGAAGAAAATAAATCAAATTCAGGTGAGAAGAAATATGCAATAATCAGTTTGTGGTTGTTAATTTGACTACACCAGTGCCGCCACTTTTTTCTAGCCACTTTTTTAAAGAGTTACTTCTGTGTTTGGGATCATTGTTTTGTTTCAGAGCCTGTTCGGGTCACTCTGACCAACAGATGGTCTGACATTTAACTCTAGAATACTTCTGAACGTTACAGATGTGATGGTCAACTCAAAAACTGCAGAGTGTCAAACAAATCAATAGAAACACACCTCCACCACTGTGCCTGGCCATTGTTGTTAATAATCCGTTAATGAGTTTTGACCGTTTTTTTTCTCCAAAATGAATTTGGGCTTCATGGTCAAAAAAACTATTGTTCTAGATAACTTGCAACTTATTAAGATTCAACTTTGCACATCAGAAATGTGCAGCTGAATTTTTACTGTTACTGGTCTAGCCATCAAAGTGCATCAAGCTTCTTTAGTGTTTTTCTAGTTGTCCATTCTTAAAGTTGACCTTAAAACCCCTTCCAGATACACGGACAGCCGATGTTACTTTTCATGCTGATGCCTTTGTGCCTTTGCATTGCCTTATACCACAGGCCACACAGGAGCAAAGCACCAAACGTCTTGTGTTTTGAGAAGCCATTCCTCTGATGGTGACCAGAAAACAGACATGTTCACCCTGCCAGACCTAGATTACAGTCACCGTTCTAATTACTTGGAAACGAGGAGATTATGAACTGGATTTTTCAGATGTTTGGTCAACTGTGGCCTTTATTTGGTAATTAAAGGTTAAGATAATATTTTATTAGCTTGTCAATATGTAAAACCTTTAAAATGTAAGAGAATGTTATTAAAATCCACATTGAATGTATGGCATTAAGTGAATGACAAGGGCATGCTGTGCAGCATCTGCTTGCGTATGGAGTAAACAGAACCTCCGGAGATTTGGTCGGATCCAACAGCTCATGGTGTTTTGTCTCCTTCAGATCAAAAACTAACTGATATTACAGACGGTAGAGGTTAAACCATCTGAAATGATAAATGGTTTATATAACATCAGATCAGTAATTTAATCTCAATATGAATCAAAATAATATTTAAAGGCCTCAGAGATATGTTAGAAAACATTAGTAATAAAAAACTGAGCAAGGAACAAGCAGGTCAGATTAACTCAGGGTTAGGTTATAAGGCAACACAACTGCAAACCGGCCAAGAGATGGTTATCTCGTAAACTGACAGGCTGGAGAATATTATTCATCTTAAGAAGCTCCGGAAATGCACGATTTAGCTGGAAAACTCACCTTCTAGCAGGACAAGGACCCCTATAAAATTAACACTTCCATATAACGATGCAGTTTTAAGCATAAGTGTGTGTTAGAATGGCCTAGTCAAAGTTCAGATCAAAATCGACCAAAAAGAGATGCAAAACCTTAAACAAAATAAGATATCTGTCCAAATTGTTGAGATTGTGCTGTTTGCTAAATATGATGTTTAGAGTCCAGATGTGTTTGTATTGCATTCAGGTTTTTATAAAAAAATTAAATTAAATTAAAAAAAAGATCTCCTAAGTTTGTTTTAGGATCTTTCATTAAATCCTCCAAAATTTCACTGACCTTAGTAGTTGTAACGTAAGAAATCTCAAAATGTGTAGGGGTAATGGATGGTTTTACTGTTTTACAGTGGCATTAATGTCCTTAAGCTAGACCCGTCTATCCCAGTGCAGTAGAATGACCACCAGCAGCTGCAGATCTCCAGTCTTAAAGATGGTCTCTGGTTTGTTCCTGATTTATCTGGTTGTTTTGGCATATAAAAAACAAAACAGAACAAATAGAGGTTGTTAAGATAAACACCTCCATAACCCTAATTTTCTCAATCCAGCCCATGGTCTCCAAGTTACACACACACAAACACCAGCATTATGTTTATTTATCCTTGCACATACTTTCCATTGACTTCTGTTTATTTCTTACGAATTGCAAAACCCTAAAACTTAATTTCACACCAAAGTCATAAACCTGACCTCTGAGCCACAAACAACTATTGAAATTGTGTGGTCAAGGGCTGTAAGTCCCCACAAGAATGGTATTTGTTAAAAAAATAAATAAAAATAGTCCAGACAAAGTGGCAAAAACATGGCCACACAAACACACGCACACGCTGCGCCTCAGTTTTTACTGCGGGTTAAAAAAAAAAAACAAGTTCACCAACCGTGCCATAATCAGCTCAGACAGGACTGGGAGTGCTACATTTTCCTTTCATTTCAATGGAATAAAAAGAGCAAACATAACAACAAATAGAGCTGGTGAAGGAATAAACCCTGAGTTCCTGCTGAGCATAAACAGCCTTGTAAAAAAAAGAACTATTTTGATTTATTTCTGCTCATTATCCTCCTCCTGTAAAAGAACCGTCGGAAAAACGAGCGGCAGAGTATTCAGTCAATTTCTGTGCAGAGAACGTTCTGAATAAGGTCGGTATAACCGAGACCAGTGGAGAGCTGCTGATGCTTCACATCTCTGACCTGAACGCTATTTTCACTGCACTTCAAGACTAACAGCTTCCAACGTGCAGATCTGATTTTTTTTCTTCTTCTTTTGATTTTTAGCATTTTATGGCAATTATGAAGGCTTTAGATCTCAGTGTAATGATGCAGATAGGAGTTGGATCTAACCTCCAAACGCCCACGTTTGGAAGCTGCGTGGTAAAGTAACAATGATTAGCATCTTTGTTTTTATTGTGTTGTTAAGAATAACATGTTTTCACAAAAAAAGGTGGGTCCTGAAAAAAGCCAGATTTATCATCTCCTATAGGAGCCTGCGTTTGCTTTTAAAATATCCCAAAATAACGAAGAAATCCAGTCTGGAGAATTTCGGGGTTCCTCTGAAATGCCTTTAATAATTCAGGGCTCCCTCAATCCCCAGTCACTTAATTTGGATTGAAAAACTGGCATCGCTGGGGAGGAATGAATCATGTATTCGCTTATCTCAGATCTGCTTTGAATATTTACGCGCTCAAGATAAAATATTTAACCTAATCACGCCTTTTAAGGCCACACGCAGACACAGAGAAGAGAGCAGCCGAGTGAGAAGAGAAGGAAACTCTGAGGTTTGGTCTGCGCTCATATAGCCACGGCAGCTCAAGCCTGGCAGCGTGCGTCAGTGCGCATCTGGAGCCGGAGATGCACCTGTTAACAGCGGCACAAAGTGCGCGCTGTGAGAAGTTCATCCCAGCAGCCAGAGGGAGAGACAAGAAAAGCGAAGCTGCACTCACGCTGCTGTTTTCTCCGGTCCAGTAGACCACGGCGTGGTTGTGCGCAGAGTCCCCAGTGAGAGCGAACGTGCTGCTGCTGAGGCTCGGCTCATCCTGCTGTGTATTCCCTATCTCGTCCTCCTTGTTCCATCCGAATTCCGACCTGCCAGATCTGTGGCTGTCCAGCTGCGCGGTGAAGTCCGGAGCGCTCCTCTTGGCTCTACTGCGCGCTGCATCCTCGCCCAGCCCGGACTCAGCATCGGATGCTGGAACTTCATCCAAACTAAACAGAGGGTCAGAAGTAGCAAGCATCCCAGATTCCCGATCAGCAACCCAGGGTCCCCTGACCTCAGCCACCTCCTCCGTGAGGTCGGAGCGCAGCCCTGGCTGAGGCTGATGCTGCTGCTCCTCCCGGAGAAGTTGAACAGGCGACGGGCAAGATCTGCAACTTATCTCCGCCCTGGCGTGGAGGAC
>JAVLVB010000913.1:975384-988994 GCA_032876305.1 Orestias chungarensis
TATTTTTTTTTTTTTTTTTTCTCATCTCCTTTTTATTAATATAAAAGATTTATTATGAAACCATTTGAAGCACAGCGTTATTTAACAACTAAATGGCAGAATGTTAAGGTGGGTTTTAGCCTCACAGCGGTAGACCTGTGACTGACTGAAATATGGAGAGCTTCAGTCGATAATTTTAAATAATAGCTGCTGTACCTGGAACATCTATTTAAATAGCTGCTGTACCTGAAACCTGGATAACCTCCAGGTTTCAGCTCTAAAGCTCTGCACTGAGTAGTTCATTATAACCAGCACCTCCACAGTCATTTTATGTGTATCCATTAAGTTAGTTTAGTGGGTGAAATTTCCTTTTATTCTACACCTAACTAATAGTTTTGATATTAAATCTAGATCATAATCTGACTTCAATTTTGATGGAGTCTGTATGATAACTTTATATCCACTCCATTTCCATCTGTTATAATATGGAAACTCTGCCCCAGTTTCCTATTGATAAAAAAACAGAACCATTCTAAAGTTTCAGCACTAAAAATAAAAATTCCAATAACAAATAAGCGCATTCTTAGGATTCACAGGTAAGTTATGTTCAAGGACGCAGGACAGGAGGGTGTAGCACATCGCTGGGTTTCAGGAAAAGCCTTGGGAGTCCCTCTAGATAAGCAGTCCCAAGTTGCTTGAAGGAGGGAACTCTGGACATCAGATTAGGCAGTTTTCATTCTGAAGGGGCAGGCTGGAATAACTAAAGGTTACGCTTGGATGCTACTACAGCAAGAAATAAGTAAGTCTTTTTAAACCAATTATTTAACTCATTAGTCTTTACCTTAATCACTTGCTTGCTTCTGAATTGGAATTCCCTTGTTTAGGATATTATGTAGCTACTTTTATACTTTTATTTTGTAAAATTCCTCTGTTTCTCTTTGTTTGTGACTGAGTAGCTTAATGATTCAACTTATATGCAAACCCTTACGCACATTTCCATAGGCACGCCTGATACATGAGAAGCCTTATTTCCATCTGTTTTAAATATCCTTTCACCTCCTCTTGGACACAAAAGGTTACTGTGAACCTGCTGAGTTATGACTTGCCAACACATGCCTGCTGAGAAGTGCCTGGCTGCCTATTCTTCCATCAGTCTGTCTGCAGAAATCCCATCCATAAACTTAAATTGCCACCAGAGTCCAGAAAAGGAAGTCTTATTTTTTTCATTTTCTTTCAGCATCAAGGATTTGTGTATATCTAATGTTTTTGAAGGAAAAAATTGTTGAAATCCAACAAAGCCAACATGTCCGAGGCATATGATTTAAGCTTTAGAAGCCCGGAGAGCTATAGTCCTTATCTGTTCCTCGTTCCCTCAGCAGACGTGACTGTATGAACATCTCCTCCAATCGTCTCTGTTGCGAACGCTTTTATCTCTGCCTTTTTGCATATCTTTTTCATGCACCCAAAAAATTTAGCAACATCTCATTTTACTGCATTTTTACACTTTTATCCCAAACTGTATGGATTTAAGACAAAAATATATGCTAAATATCTGAATTTGTATTTTAAAGTTTTTTTCTTTTCTTTTTCTTTTTAGAGGTCAGCCTTTAAAGTATTGCTTTCACATATCTTAAGAAAGTCATTTACACTCCCACTTACGGTTAAATGAGCTTTAAAATGTTTGGTAAGATCCTTCCTTCTTTTCTCTGCAAGAAATGGAGATAGACATTAGATGTGGTTTGTCAGTTAACACATCAGTGATAGTATATTTCCGAGGCAGGAATCCAATGACTGAAGCTCCCTAGATATGGTGTTATCCTATTAACTCGTCATGTATTGTTAGGTGCTATGTTTAACTGTTACAAATACACATATTAGATCATGCTGAAATCCATAAAATATACAAAGAGTAGAAGACACTGTGTACAGATATCTGCAGGGAATGTGATGCAGAATATCTTCGTCTCCCACTATATGATATTGAATAGTAAACAGGATTGCTCCATTTTTGTGCAACATCAAAACATAAGTCATCATAATTAAAGCTACAATGAAGGACGTGGTTGTGCAAGTTCCTGCTTTTGTAGTTACACAGAGAAGATAGATTAGGAAATACAACAGCCTGACTTCACTGACGCAGATAATACATTTACTCTGTCGTACTCAAAGGCCATTGTTTTTTTTTGGGTAATCGTGAATATGGATTTGAAGTATTATCTATACAATAAATGAACAACCCTCACTGTACAAAACAAAATATTCATATACACATTTTCTTTAAAAAGAAACATTTCTAATTTAATTTAATAAAAATAATCCGAAAAAGATTTCACTAGTTGTCCGGACGTTGATATTCCAGACAGAGATATAAATCTAGAACTATATAAATACATTTATTGCTGCACAAGACATTTTAGACTGCTGTAACTTTTTATTAATTTTTATTTTAGCTAAAAATCACTCAGTTCTTCTATGTATTATTATAATTTTGTTTTTGGCACTTATTCGGAGACATTGAAGAAAATATGAACCCCTGTCATTTCTTGCAACTTGTTACTTTACTTAAATTAAATCAGGGTCCTTAAAATCCACCCAAGAGGCATTTCTGTTTTATTTTGTGTTTCGGCTCAGGGGTCAACAAAGTGAATCATCTGCCTCAATTTAATCCAAACCTCTGCCTCCTTTACTCTCATCAATAAATTTCATGTCTTCTTTCACCAGATCCATAAATTAAACTTTTGGTTTCCCTCTCAGCCTCCAATCTAGTTGTTCTAACCTCAGAATCCTTCTATAGATACATTTATGGTCTCTTTACTGAAAATGTCTAATGCTGCGCTACCACCAAAAGCGTCTGGAGCGTCAAGAGCATCCAGTTTACATGGAAAGTCTTTTAAACACTTGTCGTGGAGCTTCAAAATATCTCGTGGAGCCTCCGGCGCCCAATACGCTCCAAACACTAGAGTTGGGAAAAATTTAACTTTCGACCAATCAAAGAGCGCCTTCTATGTGATGTAGTGATAAACTTTCCAACGGAGCGCAAGATTTGGGAGTGATAATTAGGGATGCACCGATACCGACACTGGTATCGGGTATCGGTTCAATACCGGGCATAAGTACTCTACTCGTAAAATTGCCACCGATACCAGGACATTTCCGGTAGTTCCTGATATGATGCCGAGAAAGCCGACAACGAGCCGCTCTCTCAATTTCACAAAACGACAGTTGAAGAGACAGGAAGTCCCACCAGAGAAAAAAGGAAGTGGGGACGCTTGACGCACATCAAGTGTGTTTGTAGCATATACCATCTAAGTTTGACTTTATTTCAAAAACCTATAACATTAGAATTTGGTTAAATCCAGTTTGTTTATATAGTGCCAGTTTACAACAAGTTGCCGTATTGCTTTACATCAAGAGTATTTTAATCCAATCATACATGCATTCGAGTTTAGCAGATCGCATCACTACCTTGCAGTTCAGTCCTTCTACAAAAGCACGCACAGACAAGAGACTATGATTGAATCTGGTTGTTGAATTTACAGCAATCCCTCATACTGGGCATCCATGTTGCGGGGTGGAGAGAAAAAAACCTTCCCTGTAACAGGAGAAGACCTCCAGCAGAACCAGAACCAAAATGTTGCATACAGACATTTAGGTTTTCAGGAAGGAGGTCGGGGAGGGCAAACTTGAGGTCATTTGCTGTCTGCAAGGTGGCTGTCTGTGCCAGCCAACCCTTCTGTAAACGTACAATACAACTTCAGAAATGAAAGTTATCTCATTTCTATGCTCTTGAGTCTCAAAGGCAACTGCAACATGTTTAATTTGGTCTTTTCCTCACTGGCACTTTCTTTAAATTGTATATCACTGGCCTCTTTATTGTCCTATACAACTTTTCATTCATTGCTCATGATACACTTGTTGACAACACATCACACCAGACAATTTTCTCCAATCACACCTTTTGCTTGGACATTGTTTCCCTTTCTGTATGTTGCTCTTGATCTATTGACCCTAAGTACTTAAATATCTCTACCGTCGTTATGTTTTATCCAGTAAAGTCACCTGTCAGAAAATAAAGTCCGCAGTGCCTTTTATATTGAAGCTTCTTCATTTTGACTCTTTGATTATGACTAGCCATCATAGATTATCCTTCTTCAGTTTCTTGCTTTTAAAAACAAGTTCTGCAGGTTTTTATTTTTCTACTTATTTAATTTCATGCATCAAATGTACCTTAGATAGCTACCAGTAAAAACAAAAAACAAAAAAAAAACAGAACAGAAGTGTGTGTTGTTTTGATACACAAACGGCTTTAGTATAAAAGGATGCTGTCATTACAAATACTGCTGGTAAGAGTCCAGTTTTAAAACTTTGTCTGCTGAGCTTTATTCAAATACAAATGAAGCTTAATGATGTGAATACATCTGGTATTAATGTCACAGAAAAATGACTTTTCACACATTTCATATCTTGCATGCTTTGCACATTTTGCACACAGCTGTCTGTAATGATTCGTGTCATTTATAAATCAATACTTATTGAAAACGTGTTCTTGTTTTCTGAAAGATTGATAAAACAAATCCTTAAAATAAAATAAAATAATTGTGAATACATACGAACCCTAAGATTTGTTCCAATCAAAAAAAGGAGACCAGTCAGTTTAGTCATAAAAATATTTAGCACTCAACAGCGCCTCCTATCTGACATCTTGAACAGATTGTAAAAAAGGTCAGTGGAGACAATCCTGTTGAAAAGTATTTGCTCTTCTTCACTTAGGTCAAAGTTACTGCTTGTCAATCATAAGGTGCAATCAGTACCAATATACTTTTGTCTTCTTAATTAAATTCAACCAAGCTTCTCACGTTTGTAAACATTTTAGAATGTTTTATGCTTTTATGTTATTAAGTTGATAAATGTGTTAAAATAGATGAATTACATCATGGCAATCTCTGACTGTTGCTGTGCAGCAAATTTACCAATGATCTAAACTGATAGACATTTGACCAATAGATCTTTACACATTTCTGTGGCCTATCATGGTCCCTTTAATTAAAGGTAAAAAAATCTGCAGACAGTTGAGTAAAGATCACTATAAAGCACAAACAAGGAAATAGTAGCCCGTTATTGTATTTTCTATTTATCTCTGTTGCAACACTCATGCATTCATGCACTCATTCCTCCCATTTAGTTCACAGTGAAAGACTCTTGACTTTTTGTTTACAGCCATCCTTTTTACTGGCATTCTAATGGTTTTACTGAGTGTTTTTGTGGTGAGAAGAGCTGATTCTATTCTCCTCATCTCTAACAGCTGGCCTCTCAGCATATTTATAACATGTTAAAGTATGCTTGATAGTCCCCTCTGTGTTGCCCCTTCCGGTTCCGCCTGCACTCATATGTGGCATATCATAACAGTGTGATGTCCATCAAAAGCACTTATGTCTCTGGGCACTGCTCCAAATATTCATAAGGAAATGTAACAACATGAACCTTTAAATGGTAGGTTTCCTTCCATGTAACACCTGACTCAGTCTTTACAAGGCTCTGCTGAATATAGCCACATGCTTCATGTGGAAATGGCATCTAAAGGGGAATGAATTTATATTTTTCAGGGAGTGTTTTGTTCTGGGCCCTTTTTTGAATTAGCCGGGTATTTATATTTGCTTTTTGCCAACTTGGCCAGATCCAAAAGTCTGCTGAATTTCTACTGAGAGCTCAGGCAAAACTCTCCCTGATTCCTAAATTGATCATAAATGCAACAAGCTTTAACACTCTGGATCTTTGTCTTTTTTCTTTTCACTCATGTCCGAAGATCTCTGTCCTTTTGCCTCCATTTTCATAGTTTCCTTCCATGTTTTCTTTGCTTTTATGACAAAAAAGTGTAATACTGGGTTGGGGAAACAGTATTTTTTTATTTCATATATTCTAAAACATTGCACTCAGTTTCTTCTGTATACTTTTTTCACCATATAAAATTCTGTTGGCATCAGAGTGTCATTTTAAAGCTACAGTTGTATGGAACTAAACTAAATTTGTGATATGTTCCCTTTCATTTAAATTAGAATAAATGGCAGATATATACAAAAAAACATATTTCAACTGTATTCCCATTCTGGAAGCAAACCTTAGTGTGTAAGAAATCTGAGCCTAAACAACAGAGCACATGGGGTTCCTGGATGATGGGACTAAGGAAGCAGAATTTCAGTTGTTCATCTCAGGAGTTGGTCTACTGCACAGCTTCATTTTTGGCATCAAATGAGTGAATGCACAGCTTGTTAGCAGCTCCGGGCAAGCAGGCTTGCTACAGTGCAATGGGAATGCAAGCTGGGAAGCAACAGGTCCATTGGCGCCACCAGCAGCGGCCTAGTGGTCATCACAGCAGACAGGTCAGACACTGGTTGGACATTGGGTTGGGTGGGGGGTGAGGAGGTGGCTTTGAAGTGGTGAGAGAGACAAAAACAACAAAACGAAAGACACAAGCAGCAAGTGGTATCTTTTAGGGTGTAAAAAAAGGCATAAATAATAAAAAAAGACATCTAGGGGTTTCCCGTCCATCAAACTTCTGCTGTGTGCAGAAATGCTCAGAGCACTGTAAAATTAATGTGGGCTCTGGGGAAACAATTGCTGAGAAAGAATGAGAAGTCAGTAAAATTTTATGGAGAGTTTTCTTCATGTACTCTAAGTTGCCATGGATACCTTCCTATAATGTAAAAGGTTTTGAATGACGATGGGAGCATACAATACATGGAGTGCTCTGAAAGATAAAGATATCTTCTCCTTCTTCTTGTTTCGGTTTAATAATTTGTTTCAATGCAGAGTGCTGTGAGAAAGCATAACCGGCAAAACTGCTTACAAATTTTCTTTATGCTTGCTTTTTTGTTACACAAACACAATTTTTACATGATGACCTTGCCATTCCATCTATCCATCTTTATCTATCCTTACTGTGTGTAAGGGGGCTTTTTCAAGTTCATCGTTTGGCAACTTGGAGACATAGCACAAACAACCACACACAAGGGGGGGAGGGGTGATTCTAATCCTCAACATTTGAGTCAAATAATGGTGCGTTCGTTTATCCATCGGACTCGGACGTCCGAGATAAACTTGGACGTTTTTCTTTCTTTCTCGGATGATTCCAAAGAAACAGAGGAAAATTTCCGACATGGATTTCAAGATGTTTGTGCCCGGTGTCACTTGCAAATATTGATTTTCATTATTTTCTGACCACTATGTTTGTTTAAATGACGATTTCAGTTACTCATAAGACTTTTTTTTCTGCGTCCGTATTTGCAGCGAAAACTTGTTTAAAACTGGTGTTGCTAAGGGATTGCTAGCAGAAGATAAACAATGAAATCAAGTGAAAATCGCATGGGGAATAAACAAAACTGCTGTTTTTCATGTCTTCCGAGTCGGACGTCAGAAAGTTTAATAAAACGCTCGAAGTGGAAACGTAACGTCATATTCGAGATCGGAGTCAGCTCGGAAATGTTAAACGAACGCAGCATAATAAGGTCATTAGCAGGACTCTAGAGAAGTTGGGCGCTACTTAGGAAGTGATTCAGCAATTTGATTCTGATCTTTTTCACCAGGGCAGTCCAGCTCTGTCATACACATATACCATCCTGGTTTTGGACAATGGAAGGAAGCCAAAGAGGACAGAGTGACAAACATTGTTTAGAAAAAAAATGTAAGCAGTGATAAACTTTCTCAGAAATATCCAATGTGCCAAAATTACTACTTATTTAGAAACTCCAAGAAGAATCCAATAGTACATCTGTACGGTTCTGCAGGTCTCTCCCAAATGCCACAATGGTAATTTTTAACCAAATGTATATGTAGCGGTTATTGTACCTCTTCTGCGTTGTGAAGTTACACACGGACTCTGTTCATTGTTGGCAACCTTCCCGTTTATTACAATCTGGTATCGGGATCACAAAATTACAGTCTGGTTTGGTCCCCCGTATGCACACACACATTTAGCTGTAACCCATAAAACAGACAGAGAGTGCTGGTAAGCTAACCACATGTAAGTAATAAAAATACAGCGGAGCTGAAACCTCATGCACCTACCAGGAAGACAGCAAAGCCCGAGTGCTGCTCTCCCCTCCGGGGCTTCCGACCCCTAACCACAGAAGTGATGGGTTCAGGGTAATAGGATAAAAGAAATGCTAGTGTGTGCAGGTTGCGTTTTATGAAAAGTGGAAATATCTCCGTTACATATACACAACACGTTGTGACGCTCAATTCAGATTTTTCTTTCATAAAATCCATGGTATTGTGTTGTAGTTCATATGTTTGGTAAGAGTGAAAAAGGTGCATCAAATGCATTGTACACCTGCAGAAACGGGTTAGTAATTAGTTGCTGAACAAATTTTTAAAAATCCAAACTATCTTTAAGGTACATATTTCAGGGTTTGTATGAATATCTCTAGCGCATGCCAGTAAAGCTACTCTCCCACAGGGAGGCAGTCTGAGTTTAGACTTGCTAAAGATCACACTGGAGGCAATGGACTGACGAGCTACTATGGAAATTAGTACAATAAAAACAATCTAAGCAAATTCTGGCAGTGGTCTAACATCTCTCATACATTTGAATTCAGTCACCCCTTATACAACCGCCATTAAAACCAGATATGCTGCTAGCTCCAGGTGTTTTAGTGTATGTCTCTATGAACACCCAGAGATTAAAACATTTCCCAATAAAAACTCTGCAAGCTCAGTCTGAGTTCATATAGAAATCAATTTCGGGAAATTATTATGTTTAGTGCTGTTGTCCTGTAGGAAGGGACACCTTTGTCAAGTTTTCTTCTGGAACTGTTCTCCCGCACCTTCCAATAAACATAAGAAAAATACTTTAAGTGGATTTACACCAAGTTATTGTACTTATTAAAATATATTCTGTTTCGAGCCATAAAGGATCTTCATTTGAAGGCAGATTTACCGTTCTCATATGTTTCACCTTCACCATCCTTATCCCATGCTATCACACGGATTTTACAGCAGTTAGTCCATTCGTAATTGTTCCACAGTAAAAAACTATACTCAAGCAATCAAGAACCCACTTAGCTCTGGAGCATTATGCTGATGGACGGCTGCATGCTTCACTGGACCTGCTTTTGAATTAATAAGTCCCATAGAAGTATTTTTAATGCCTTGTGATATTAAATAGGGGGAGGTGTACAGGTACTTTGGCGAGGCTATGCTAATGATGTCAGTGTGATGATTTACGCTCATCCAATTTTTTTTTCTTTTAGAAAAAATAGACACTCTGAACAACCAGTATGTGGGTCAAATGAGGTCACACAGATCCCTGTAATGGTTCACTTCAGTAATGTGAAGTTGCAAATGTGGTGTTTTTATCAGCAAGTGATGGATGAGGTTCAGATTTAGTAGCAGCGTGAAAGTAACCACACAGGCTGAGAAGGAGCAGCGCGGCCTGTCGTTGGAATCAGAGGCATAAAACCTCTCACATTTCAATCAGCCATTAAAACCCAAGCTGTGGCCTCAGCTGCCGACCACATGGAAAATGCTGCATGGACCCGGCTGTCTTACCGCGGTTCGATTACCATGCATTTGCTCCACACACTTACAGCTCTACCCACATCCTTAATCACCAACCAGAAAATCTTTGAGAGCTTAAAGCGGCAATTACAGTAAAGTCAATCGATAATGACAGGTTTTAGAGGAGACCTCATGACTTTTAAAGGGTTTTAAAAGTAGGCATAAATAATGTACACCCTGTGGAATATAATTACAGCCAACTGCCAGCTGCTGTTTAACCAAATATATGTAAAATGACAGACAGAGTTCTTTCCCCTCCTTTCCTTTCCTGAGCACGTAAAGACAGAGAGGAGGAACACCATATTAAGGTCGACCTCTCTTATGCAGCTCAGTGGTCAATGAAATCCTAGCTGTCACTGTGAATTATTGGCATCTGCGAGTACATGTTCCCGTTTTAGAGTCCTTCTCCCATGGATGTTGCATGAAGATCAGATCACTCTTTGCTTTATCATGCAAAAAGGCTTGACACTCCCGATTTATCAGGGCTCATATCTGGCTTTTTCACCTCAACTGGTCACTTGCAATGCAAGCACACAGTAAACTGAATGCTTTGAAAGGCAGAGAGCAGCATTGCTAGAAATGCAGTAGATCCCCTAATCATTTACCCCCACCACCCCCTTGCTAGAAGGCTTTTATTCTTAATTTACAACAAGGGAAAATGACTTCGTTACCAGCTGCACACGGTGAATTATTGTTTCTCTCAGCTTTATTCCCTCTGTTGGCTATGTTCACAAAGCGTATCGCCTTCTCCAGTGGAAGAAAAACATCTTCCCTTGTCCCTCCTCTTTTTGTTTGTCTCTGTTCAAGTCTGGGAGCTCTGAAGCATGGGATTGGGCCAGCAGCAAACATAATATCACTTGAGACTATGATCTTAAACGTGCCACTAGGCTTTGACTCAGGAAGAACTTCCTTTGACTGAAAACTGTGTTGTGAAAGCAAAAGGTAAAGTCAAGCTTTTTAGTCCAGGTGTCTAAACAGATTAAATGGTTTTGCTGAAGTCTGACCTGTCAGTTGTGATTCAATTACTGTTTGATTTTCTTCTTTCTTTGTGTCATAGAAATGTCACAATACTGACGTAAATGACATTAGTTGTATTGACCTATTTTTTTTTAATTGAAGGCGAGACTGAGGCGGTGGGTGGATCAACAGCACTGCTTGTGAAGACACACCAGTTGTAAGCAGGGTAATAATAGGAATAGGTGTTTATTTGATTAAACTGAATCTCTAAACTCTGTACATGATATGTATCTATTGATTTTAGAACCAATCACTGTATCACACAGTTCCTTCATGCAGAGTAAAAGTGTTGGACGTCCATTTTGCTAAAACAAAGTTAGGGAACTGCATATTTCCATATTCACAGTATTGGAGATCATTTTAATGACTTCACAGAAGTAATATACTGTAAGCCCTAAGGTTGTCTTTGGCGATTTAGCCTGAAAAGATGACACACATGTATAAACTGTCCTTTTCTGACCTGCTGAATGGGAAAATAGGATCTAAAAAATGTCAAAGAAACTAGGTTTCAAATCTTTTTTCAGTATCCTGTGCATCTATTTTATTTTTCTGTCTCTTCAAACCCACAGTCGGTCGTGGCAGACGGCTGCTTGTATTGAGCCTGGTCATGTTGGAGGTTTCTTCCGGTTAAACGGGAGTTTTTCCTCTCCACTGTCCACTGTCTCCACTGTCAATCCTCCATAGATCTTTGTCCCGGCCGAATCTCAGGCTCAGCCTTCGCCTTCCAGTGACTTACATTTCTTTAAGACCCGCCGGCTCTAATCCAGAGACTCAAATGTCCACCTTGATCATTTCAAAAGAAAGGCAAACTTTTCTGGTTTGGAAAGATTTAGACATTGTTCATGTCTTATTTCACGTGTTTGTTAACAGCTAAATCAATATACAGTTTGAATTCTCCTGCTTTGACCTGTAATTACTAATTAATTATCTACTTTTACTTCACATGCCTTCACCCAGTGCCGTACTGTAAGGAACCTGAAGCCATATTGCCCTTTGTCTAGCCTTGAAGCTAAGCTAAGCACATGTGATATCTCCACGCACTCGTCTTACAGCGCATTCATTTGAAAGTCCTTCATCTCAACAAAGCCCTCCATAAGGAAGCTTCATGTTGCCTCACCAACCTACTGTATCTTTACACTCCTCCCTGCAGCCTAACCTCCTCTGATGGCAGTCTTTTAAAAAGGCTGCATCTATTTCCTTCCTCTCTCTTTGACACACATTTCCAGTCTCATCTGCTCGATTAAATTTATAGTTTTAAAAAATGCATGCAAGATGATGAACATTTTTATAAGCAATGTACCAAAAGAGAATAAAACAGATGGGTCTCCTGCAGCTCGATATCCTCTTGGTTCTCTTTTCAGGGGTCAGATTTGTACTTTAAAAAGATTAGTTTCTCTGTAATCCACAGAAAATGTACAGATGGTACTGCATTCAAAATATTTCCCCTAATTTATTTCCCCTAATACAACGGAAATAGCATTTTGACCTGATCTACAGCAAAGCCCTATTTATATGTATATGTATGTGTATATATGTGGACATTGGTATGTATATATAATTATATGCGTGCACACTGTCATATGTATAAGTATGTATATGTATGGATGGGGTTTACATTATGACATCTACCACCTATGTAGCATCATGTTGCACTATTTTGTCACCTTACACACTGGTTCACTTTATATGCCATTTTAAATTATAATGGTAATTCTACAATGTTTACTTCACTTTAACTTGTTCTTTTAGTTCTTTTAGATACATTGTTCATTTTTTATGCTTCTTATATCTCTTTTCTATGTAAATACATTCTTTTTAATTTTACAAATTTGTACCTATTTTGTATTTAGTTAACTAGTGAGACGGAGCGGTCACAACAAAGCATTTCACAGCAAGTTGTACTGTGTATGACCATGTATGTGACAAATAAACCTTAACTTGAACTTGAATATCCACAAATCTTTCCAAAACTTCTTATTAAAGTATCAGCCACAGGAAAAGGACATGAGTCTGGAAAGATAACAGAAAGACTGATGAGGAGAGAGAACAAAAAGCAGAAAACAGATGGAGAATTGTGGGAGCTGTCAGTCAGGAACCATGAGCGGCAGGAACAAAGACAAATCAAGAAAGACTTTTTTGAAAGAGATTTTTGGCTTCCTTTCTTTTTTCTGTTTGGTTATGTGCTGCAAGCAAATCATTTCAAAAGCATCAAGACTCATGATGTAATATTAGCTACAGTTTTATCCACACAGTCAGAGTAAGCAGGGGGATTTTTAAGTTCATTTACAAATCATGTCATTTTAGAGTTCAGTAGAAACTTGCTTTCATAGAGAACATGATCAAAGTATAGAATACTTCAACTGTCAGAGGAAAACTTGTAAGATGAACAAAATAATCATGTTGTTTATGTTTTGCTATTCAGGAAGTATTATTACTTATTTGCAGGAGAAACAGAGCCGACTTGATAATGGTCACTTAAAAATAATAAAACCTTGTTCTTCATGATGGCCTTTAGCTCCCAGATCATCTTCTTCCCGATCACTTCCTTCACACTATCTGGTTCCATGTCTACCATCTTGTTGGCCTTCCTCCACAGCTTACACAATTAGTTGTTGCCACGAGAGCAGATGGCACTTTCTCAACACACTACCACAAAGAAGGTTATTACTTTCCACAATTGATCGGTGGACATCTGTAACAACCTTGTGCTCATGTTGAGGGACATTGACCTCCTCTGAAAGAACAGTCTGCTCAGTCTGAAGACACGTGAAGGGGGTTTGACAGCCGTGTTTGAAAACGAAATGGACTAAAACAACACCTGAAAGACTTATTAGAATATAACCTAAGTAAAATCATTAATTAACTTAATTACTTTCAAATGCACAAATGGAAACAAATTAAAGAAAAACAAACTGGTAAATATAACATTTTACCTTTTCCCCTCATAGTCAATGTTAACTTGTTGTATCTGCCTCTAAATCAGGGTAGGAAGAGAAGACAGTGGGTTTCACCTTTCTGTTTTACTTTCTGACTAGATGTTACCCCCCCCCCCCCCCCCCCCC
>JAVLVB010000913.1:989094-1001819 GCA_032876305.1 Orestias chungarensis
ACACTCGCTGGGTTTATCTTGATAAGGGAGGCAAATTGGCAGCAACTTTGGGAATTATCCATAAAGATTTCATCTCACTATGCACTAAATTGATATAAAAGATTTCATCTTACTCTGCACTAAATTGATTTAAAAGATTTCATCTTACTCTGCACTAAATTGATATAAAAGAACAAGGATATTTTGTGCCATTAACACAAAAAGTGTAAGTACTGCCTCTTCTATAAAAGTAATGGATATTTTTCTGCCTCATTCTTCCTTCAGTCCCCATGTCCTGCTGCTTGGATGCAGCATGAGCCATCCCAGCAAGAGGCCACTTTTGTGTAAAATCTGTGAGGAAGGTGTTGTGAGCTAGAGGTCTGGTGACTCTGTATGCAAATGAAGCCACATGTTATTATATCTGCTGGCGTGAGCCTCTAGGTGAGTGTGTGCATGCCTCAGTGCTCACTTGTTTTGTGTGAATGCAGCTGTAATGAGAGTTGATCAAGTGTGATGTAGCCCACAGTGTGGTGTCTCCCTGTTCTCTGTCATTTCTCCACATCCACACTGACCCGTTCTCATCCTCTCTAACATCCAACTTTAAAGGAGACTTGATGGTCCAACAAAATAATAATATAAAAGGTATGTTCTATAATTATTTCTAAGCTAGTGTGCAAGACAGAGAATGTTCACTTCTATCCTGTAACGTAGTTACAGGATAGAAAGTTTTAGTTATTGAGTCCATGTGGATTAAATGAAAATTAACAAGTCTGCTTTTCTGTGAAATATTCTCCCTCTGCTCCAGAACAACATGCCATTTTCAAATGTTCTATTTGCTTTGCTGTTAAATCTACCTTCCAAAAATCCGCCTCTAGTGGAGATATGGAACATATAGCACAAGTATGTTCGGCTGTCTTTTGTTGTTTTTTTTGGGTTGTTTTCTTTTGTTTGTTTGTTTGTTTTTGTTTATTAAATTGTGTGAATTTTGTCTGCATTATAGATTTTAGCTTCCCTTCATTGGCCCCTTGTCAAATTCAGAATAGATTTTAAGATTCTTCTTTTGACATATAAAGCCCTCACTAATAAAGCTCCATCGTATATCAGAGATCTGATTACTCCTTATGTCCCTAACTGAGCACTTCGCTCTCAGACTGCAGGTTTACTGGTGGTTCCTAGAATCTCTAAAAGAACAATGGGAAGCAGATCTTTCAGTTATCAGGCTCCTCTCCTGTGAAACCAGCTTCCAGCTTTAGTCCGTGAGGCAGACACCCTGTCTAGTTTCAAATTTTAAGTGCATTAAAACGACATCTGTTCTAAATTAGCGCTATATAAATAAACTGATTCTTGATTATTGTTTTCATCTTCATGGAGCCTTTTCAAAAATGGTATAGTATCCTGTTTTTCTTAACGCTGCTCTCTTCAGGATAGACATACAGTGCCGTGCAAAACTATTTAAACCCCTTGAACTTTTCAACCTTTTGCCATATTTCAGGCTTTAAACATAAAGATATCAATTAAAATGTTTTTGTGAGGAGTCAAAAATAAGTGGGACAGAATCGTGAAGTGGAATAAAATGTATTTGATATGTCAAACTTTTTTAACAAATAAAAAAACTGAAAAGTGAGGCGTGCAATATTATTCAGCTCCTTTACTTTTAGTGCTAGAAACTCACTCCAGAAGTTCAGTGAGATCTCTGAATGATCCAATGTGTTCCCAAATGAATCCACCTGTGTGTAATCAACTCTCCGTATAGATGCACCTGCTCTATGATAGTCTCAAAGTCCTGTTAAAAGTGCGGAGAGCATCATGAAGACCAAGGATTTAATAAATCGATTTGTACTGATCACAAAATTGTTTGTTATGCCATCATTCTCCCTCCAGTAGTCTTGGTGGAGTTTCTTAGATATAGAACTAATGGAGGATCCTGGTTGCATAGATTCTGACCTATGGTTTGGAGAAGAAGTCGGTGTACATTAATACTTTATAGAAAAAGCCAATGTCAGCGCTGGAGGCAAACAAGAAAAATGTTTGGCATAGCTATGCGTGTCTGTCCTCAAAGTGACAATTCGAGACAGAGTTGAAGCTGGCGGGCGAGTCATGTCAGTACTCTATTTTTGTCGCATGGAACTGATAAAACTTGAAAAAATTTTTAAAAAATTTGCTTTTTTTTAAGGTTTCAGTATCACTGTTTTAGACTGGATTATAGTAATACTCTAATGGCTGTGTCTCCCCTTAGCCTTGTTAAAACCGTGGAGTTCCATTTTACTGGTACTAAAGTATAGACTATATCATCTATGTATTTTTTTTTCGTATTGTAATGCTTACTATTCTTTCCAGCCTTTGGAATCAGTTTTTTCTTTATGTGCATTATTTATTCATTTTTGCTCATTTGTGTATTTGCTAATGTTTTCTTTGTCTCTTGGTTAGCTTTTGTTCCCCAGGTGTTCACTTTTCCACTCACATCTGGTTCTAATAATCAATCCATATGTTTGACTTGCATTCGATGTATGTTTAGAGTGTATTTAGTTTATTCCTTCATCTACTATAAATGCTCTGGGTAACTGGTGTTGGATGTTGATGTTTCCCAAGGACAATGCTTACTTTTTATTTCTTATTGGGAAAATTGTATCTGCCCATAGATGACTTACTGATAAATTCACTGGACAGATTGACAGGTGGCATAATGTTAATTAGTCTAAAACAGAAGGTAAAAACACACTTAAGGAAGTAACCTGATAAAGTTATTATTTGTTTTTTGGATATCTTAAATAACATAACTTTGAAGTGAAGCTGTTTGCCTGAGGGTCTTAAGGTGAGTAGACAGAAAATTACATCCACTTCCACAAAGACAAATAAATAAATGTATTTGTGCTATAAAGAAATAACCAACGAAATCAAGTCATTAAAAGACAAGAGTTTTCTGGCAAGACTGAAGTGAATTCAACATTTGATTTAATGTAGAAGAAACTAACCAATATTTTGCCATGTCAGTCGACTGCTGCAAACACAGACCTAACCACATTTCTAAATGGCACTCAACATTGCATGCTTTCCTGAAAAATAATAAAAGCATTTTGCCATGATCACATTTTTCTTTCATTAAATGAAAGTTTTCTCATTTCAGTTCAATTTTTGTGATACAAAACTGATTTAGCAAAACAGCCGTTTGTGTCAGCATGAATTTGACACTGTTGTGGAAAAATGCTTGAAAAGATGAAGATGTATCACATAAAAGAGAAAACTTATTGGAGAATGAAAGAAAAGAGAAAAGTGGATACATTTCTACTCATTCAAACAATCTGAAATCTCTCATATCACATTTTCTTCAATTGTTGCATCACTCCGACTGAATGTCCCAGCTTCAGAGTAGTGCTTGACTTTGTAACAGTAAGTAATTGGAGCTTAGCTATGTTTTAATTTGACACTGCTCTCCCAGAAAGCTTGGAAACAAGCCCACTGATCCTCTTCTCTTGTGAGTGTTGGGATAGGAAGTGTGATGGGATGGAAAAGGCAGGGAACATTGCACAGATGAGATTATAGAGGACAGAGGAAGACCTTTTCAACAGGAAAATTAAAAGTTATTGGATTCTCTGCCTCCTGCCACCTTGCTCTGGAGGGGGTTGCAGTGGTTCTTTCAGCTGACACAAGAGGTGTGTCGCTTTTATTTTTCACATATATCTATGCAGTGCTTTGTGCTTTTTGCAGCAGAGGACAATGACTGTAGGACAGAATATTTACCTGCACTATTCTACTCGTGTAGATTTTTGTGCTTCGGTTTTTATGATAAAAATTTCAAACAAAGTATCGGTCACACAGCAGCAGCATTTTTCTTTTTAGGCTCTAGTTTTATTCGTTTTCTTTTTTCTTAAAAATGAAACCTTATTTAACTATAGCTCTATTTCCAAAACCAACATTTTACTCAAACATTGACCAGTGTGAGGTTTTGTAGTCAGTTTCAACTTCTAAAAACATTATTTGTCTTGTTTTTACTTATTTCCTCTAAATCCTCAGTTCGGGGTGGCTCAATGTAGTTGTGTACATTTTCTTGTCCAAAATTAAGAACTATGGGGACGAAAGTATAATAATAATCACAAAATGTGAAGAAAAGGCAGCCAAGAATGCTGAAACAAAGATAGAGAAGGAGTTTGTCACGTAACTGGTGGGTAATGATTTCAAACACCTGCTTTGTCTGCTGGTTCTGTCAGAATCACCCAGGGAAGCTTTGGCTACCATCTAGTAGCTTGTCATTATCAACGTATTACTTTTCATATCAACAACCTGATCTGCTTTTCCGCCCTTTTGCAATAATAGGAGGCTATACCTGTTAGTAGTTTAAACAATAATTTTATTCCAGACAGATAAGGCTGAATGGTAGAGAAATGGACAGATGGATGTGTTGTCAAAAGAGGAAAGTTGCAGTTGAAATATTGCATGAAAGAATTTCAAGCTATTTCATTTGACAAGTTGGCTGACAGAGAGCTTAAAAGGGACTCTGTTAAGGATTGCTTCTGATGAATAGGTGGGATAACTGGAATTAATTGTAGATTGTTGAAGATCAGCATCTGACTCTGGATCCAAAAGTCAGAAATTCTGGAAAGTAAAACAATACAAATCCTCTGCAATGATTTTCTTGGCTCCTTGAAGATTGGCTGAGCGAAGCATGAATCGGTGTTGAGCAGACACTAAAAAAATCCTACAAATGGACTACACAATTTCTGGGGAGCATGACCGGCCGTTAATTTCATATATATCATATTTGATACGCACGGTTTCTGAAATTATCTCAATGCATGTGAGAGCTTTTGCATCATTTAATAATAAAACTTGGCTCAAATCCCTGTTGCACACAATCAGTTATACCTGAAAAAAGCAGGTAACTACACAACAATAATTTTGACTTATCACAACATAACAATTGATAGATATTCAAAAATTATTCTTGTTGAATTTCTTTCCATATTTTGTTAAAAAATGACAAATTTATCTCTCTTTCTTATTGGATCGGGCATTAAAGGGTTAAAGATTGCTACAACAGCCGTGTTATCTGAATGGATGAGAATTAATTTCTTAGACCATTCATGCCCCCAAACGATTGCTGCTATGATAATGTGATAGAGTTCATGAAAAGTTAATGAGGGTGTGATCAACTGGAGAGACCCGAACTCAAGCCGCCACATGGATGAGAACCACCTGTAGTAGCCACTGATAGGTTTACTGTGAAGAGAAGAATTTTCCTGAGGACTGATGCTCATGGCATAGTTCAGCATCTGTTTGTGAGAAGGAAGCTTGAAAGGAGTGTAAGCGTGATGCCTAAGAACATTTTGAAAAGTTAGTCAGTCTAACTGTTGTGCTGTTAGGGCAGTGGAAGAAGGAATTCCTTGCATGGGAGCCGCTACAGATTGGGAAAGTGCACAGCAATCTACAGCTGGCGATTGAGGAGCTGAGGTTGTGGACATTATTTACAAATCATCCTGCCTCCTTGATACAGGAGGGAGTCAAAAAATTTGTCATAAAGTTTAAATACAAGGGCAAAGTGAGATCTCTTGAACTTAGTAGCAGACTTAAGTGCATGAAACCCATACTTGTTTATTATTAAGAATTTGTTGACGTAAGGCAGAAGATAAAGATGAATCATGCTGAACTGATGAGAATGGTTGAAGGGATGGAACTGGTGTAGAGGGGCTGTAAGGATTTATCACAAGATGAAAAAACTATTGAAGAGGAGGAAAGGGGGAGGGACTGAAGAGGGAAGGCGGAAATGATAGACCAAAAGGAAATGGCTCTTGACTTTTTTGAATGGTTTAAGACACTTAATAAGGAACAATATGAGTTTGTATGGTTAAAGAAAGCATAGAAGGCGAGATTTATATAATATACAAATACGTTTTTTTGACGCTTGCAAAGAAAGTGATGAAATGATGTTTGGACGTCCAAGGTTCTTCTGGTTGTTGAGGTATGAAAGTCATGAGCTGAAAGAGTCTTAATTTGTCAGAGTGGCTGAATAGCATGTCTTTCTCTTTTGCCATGCGTTACAGGCTTGAGATGGTTCAGGGTTTTATAGTGTCAGAGCGAGACATCTGAGGAGGAATTCTGTGGAGTGGATATGTTGGCAGTATTTGGTTGGGGAGCCACTAAAACTTGATACAGCCTTGGGGGACAGGCAAATGATTCTTATTGTCTGACAGCCATGGATGGTAAGGTGAGCAGTTTACGGCTGATTGATGCTGAACTGGTAAGCTTATGATGGGAAATTAAACAGTGGCTGAAAATCAGTGAGTGCCAACCGTTAGGATGAAGAAGAAGTGATTTCAAGGGGTAGACTGAATCTTCAGAAAATCTGGATATGAATCAAAGGGACTGAGTTGAATAGAGATTGCTGTCCAGTGTCAGTGGATTCCTAAAGAAGCACGAGGCAATCTAACAGACAAACGAAAAAGGATTTAGATGTGTGGTTTGGCTGTGGCCTTGCTTCCAAACCTAAATTTACGTATTAACTTTATCTGTATCGACTCTTGCCTTTAAAGGCCAATGGCAAAGTTTGGTGATGATGTCAAAAACTAGGAAGGCTTTATTTCTATGGTTTGAATCAGCCAAAACTTACACTTTAAAGCAGCATGAGTTAAACTGAATAGGAAAAACATATGTACTTATCAGAAGTGAGTTTGTAAATTAAACAATTAGTTTAGAATCCACGTAATGTAGTTTATGAAGTTACTATAAATGTTTAGCTCAACTAACTGTAAATGTCTTACTTGTTTCATTAAGAAGCACCAATAAGTTAAAAATTATTTATTGTTTCTGTTTTTCTATCATTCCCATTACTTCCCACGACAGTTCTTACCAATAGCTTTTTTCTTTGCCTGTTAAATCTTTTGGAAACTAATGACTTGCACTTAAAAGTACCTCCAAATCCCAAAGGACATTACAGTTGACAAAGACATTACATTAAAAATTAAGTCATAATAGAACAACTGAACCAAAGGAAACAAATGTCTTATGAAGCACTGTTTTAGATCTCTGATTCATGAAGCCAAATAAGGATTACTACACTAAATTCAGAAGTAAATTGTTTTCGATCAGTTATTGATTCAAATCTAATTAAATTAAAACGGTAGATTTCAAAAGTAAAATATCTAGCTAGTTTTATTTTGTTTCATATGTTTCTTTTTACCAGCCTTTTATAAGGGCAATTGTAAAGGATTTTTGTGCATAAAGGCATGGATTTTTTATGATCGAGTAAGTACAACAATTGCTACCATATTTATTGTCTTTGCTCAATGTTACGTATGTACATAAATATATTTCTTATTATTTAATGGACTATATATATATATATATATATATATATATATATATATATATATATATATATATATAGCTTTTCTAATCAAAGTGATCATTCAAAGCGCTTTACACTGTAGCCACATTCACCTCCGGTACATGCATCGGTTGGCAACTAGGGGTTAAGTGCCTTGCCCAAGGGCACATAGCCATGTGACAGGGGGCAGCTGGAATTGAACCTGCAATCAACCTGATTGCAAGTTGACTACTTTACCAACTGTGCCACATACACCCCCACCCTGACTGCATATATTATTTAATATATGTAGCTCCAAAACAAAGTTTATTTATCTTTATATTTACATTTATAAAAAATTTCCTAACATACATTATCAAATGCACAACTCCATTGATTCTGATACTTTTTTCCCCCCTGGTAAATCAAAGTATTATTTCATTGTGTTGTAAGAAGTCCATACAAAGTAATTAGCCAATCGAAAAAATAAAAAGTGAAATGCAGATGACAAAGGGGTTGGGACCCTCCGGGAAGGCAGGAAGGGCAAATATTAAAATATGAACTCAACTACAGGCATGGAAACGCTATTCGGAGGACTTGCTGCAGCCTGAAGTTTAAGGAAACTACATGAAAGACAGAAACAATGGTGAAAGGGGTCTGACCCCTCATTCTGGGACAGTTAGAGGGTTAAAATACATGTGAAGATTAGAAACCTGTATTACACAAAGATATTTTGGTTCTTTAAAAATGAAGTTTGAGATTTACTACAAATTTCCTGTTTGTAAAACACAAGGGAGATTTTCTATTGCATTTTTTGAACTGGACTTTATGTGTCAGCATACATTTGATTGTGTTGACAGTGGAGTCCCCTGTTTGTGTTTTTCAGTAAAAATTCCTTGAAAAACAAAATATAATTTAAGATCATTATTGGGTCATTGCCAACCCTTTGAAAACCACTTGCTTAAATGTTTCAGAAGTTGAGATGTCTTCCAATATAATCTGTGAGGTCTTGCTGAACTGGAGGTCAAACTATGTTTGCTTCTGCAGCAAAGACAATAAATAAAAAAATACTATTTTTCGAAACTCTTATCCTAGCCAACTCATCTCAAAGAAACACAAAACTGTGGCAAAAGTGTGATACCTAACATCTATTTATCTGACACTGAAAAGGTCAATAAGCACGAGCATGACGTTGCACAGTAAACAGTGTCTATTCAGTGGAAAGTTTTGTGTCTGAGGCGTCATTCATGCAAGAACTTGTTAATATTTCCGCCTCTTGAGCTTTTGGCTTACTTTATTTACTTTCTCTTTCTGTGTGTAATCAGTCTTTTCAGAGCCAAGGAAATGTGTTTCAGATGGGTTCAATTTCAGAATATTCTAATTTTGGTGTGTTTTTAGGTGTTTCACTATAAAATTTTATTCTTTTGTCATACCTGTTTTTTTTTTGGGGGGGTTATTTTTACTTTCAGATCTGATCTGCCTGCTGTTTTCTGCCAAGTTACTTGGTGTGTCGAGAATCCCTCCTATCTATCAAGCAGGCAATTAATTAGGATGGATCGATTTAGAGTCCGTCTGATAATGATCTCTTTCAGACATCTCACTTATTTATCAGAGGGAGGTGGATGCCGAGCTCTTGTTGGAAGATGCTAATAGCCACCTGCTTTGACAATGAAAAACATTGCACAAGATAATTATGCAAATAAATGCAGCCGAGCAGACACAAACTTACCAAACCTAATCATACTGCAGATTATGCACAGGTAGAGCCAGTCCAGACCGAATCAAAGAACATCTACGCACACACACACGCACACGCACACGTTATGTTTCCCGGTGATACACACACTCGCACAAACAGATTTATCTTGACTGAGTGCCCAACTGAAAAGGCAGCTCTCTCCTTTTATATCCCTCAGGTGCTTTTTCCCAGTAAATACTCGAAATAAAAGTGCTTTACTAAGTGAGCCAACCCCAATTAAGATCATTTGTCATAAAACTTTTTGTGCAACATGAAATGTACCGGTTCAGCAAGAAGCCGACTGTTATTTATGGGGCAGGGTAAATACAGCACCGCTGGTATACTGTATGCTATGGAAATTTACCAAAAGTTGAAAGCTCGCTGTGCTTCTGTTGCAATGCTTGTGTAAAATGGTGATTGTCCCTAAATATTTTATTATCAAGTGTAAACGGTTTTATCATGTATTGACTAGACTTGACTATGGTGCTGCTGATGTAATTTCTGCAGAGACATTATAAACCTGGCATTTGTGCTAAAATGTGCTGTCAGAATTTGGCAGCAGCCATCAGATAGGTGACATGAATTGGATTCAGATCTCCCTCTAGTTAGCAGATGAAACTGGATGGTTTCCCTGTTTTGGCACTGACCTCTGTGTGCGCTGACAGTCGTGCTACTTAACCAGTGTGGCTCTGTTTTAACTTGCTTATTTGGAGCCTTGTCAGAATTTTCTTCCTGACACTTCTTTATAGTTTCAACTTTGCTGTGGTTATAGTGTCTGATGGTTGTCTAACGGTTCACAAGTAACTTCTGCTATCAAAGTTTAGAGCTAGCTACTGTTTAGGAAATAAGGCAGTGCTGGAATCTAGACAGAGTTTCTAGAAGTATCTGCCCGGTCAGTTAGCTTTCTCTCTAGTAACAGTTTAGTTAACAGACATCTGGAAAATTAAAACGTAGAATGCATTTTAAATGTCCGATCAAAATTGTTATAAATTTTGGGGATTAACATAATATAGTTAGAACAAATTTACCAGAAGCTTAATTTTAGCTAGGGAAGCCAAAAATTATTCTTTCAGTTTGTTCCCAAATGTCTCTGTTTAACCAAAGAGTTAAAAAATAAATAGGAAAGTCAAATTTTAAGAAAAATCTTCTTACTTTCTACTTTTTTCTGTGTCAATAAGGAAAACCTCTGGACTGTAATAACAGAGAAAAGCATTTCTGGAAATTTTACTGTGAAGCACATCTTTTCAGTTTTAATTGGAGGTGTCTGTATTTTCACGGATGGTTTAGAAGCCTGCTTGCTGTCAGAGCAGAGCCACAGCTGTTAACTGCTGTTGTCAGACTTCTTCTCAGTCGGTTAGTCAGCATTCTGACTCAGCCATTCAGGTAAGATGGTTGTCAGACACGCTCCCCTGTGATGACCAGCAAAGGAAGGTCCTTTGCAAGCCAACCATGAGCCAGCCACTGTCATCCCAAACTGACGCTAATGACTCAAGGATGTGGCGGAAAAGTGTTGACAGCGAGGTCTCTTCCTACACTGCCTCGTAGCTACGTTCCTGCCCCCAGAAACGCCAAGTGACAGAATGTTTCATCATTTGTTGAGCCCAACTCTAGTCAGCAAGCTTTAGCTTAAAATGGTAATGAATACTCTGTAAGCGGTCACCATGTTTTTTTTTTCTCTGGTTTGTTGTCAGAATGTAAGTCATTATCATGACACACAGCAAAGCTGCTACTATGTGACGTGATTTATGAGCCTTGACTTTATACAGAGCTGTAAAGGCTGTGACTTTTTGCTATATGTCACAGCTCAAATGTTTGTATTTTTAAGAAAAGTTCGATGGGTTGTCATGTAAATGGAGCGAACAGAGCCAGCATACGCCTTTCATCATGTGTGTAATTGGAATAAAGCAGCCAACCCATGTTTGCTAATCGATGACATGATCCTTGTCAATTTATGCTGGCATATTTAATTGTGCTAATTAACCTTGTGTGTAATGTCATTCAAATAAACCCCAAGGAATAAACAATTAGCGTAATATCTTTCACCATGGCTGTTTTTGCTGTATGAGACTATTCAGAGGGAAAATGCCTGTTGAAATAAACACCCATACAGCAGCAGCAGTAAAACCACAGCCTCATAATTTACTGCTTCCACCTCAGATTCGGATTTTAAGCCGTCAGAATGGGAAGATCTGTGCCGAAACGCAAAGTTGTTGTTCTGCAGACTCTGTTCAGTCCAGTAAAACTTTACAGTAGATGTTTTTTTATAGATTAACTTGTAATTTAATTCAATCACTAATCTAAAGGTCACGCTCTTTGCCCTCTAAAAATGAAATCTGTCCAAGGCTGTTGAATAAAACTGTCAATAATGCCACAAACAGAGTAAGTTCCTATATGAATAATTTACCGCGAGGTTCCCATACACCAAAAATTGTCCATCCTCAGGACATTTAAATTGCCTTCTTTTCACTCGCTCTGATTAGATTGATTTCACTGAGAAACATTTAAACATGATTGTAATACAGTATGTATTCTATGCAGGAGGACTATGAAACAAAGTAAAGCCAACTGAGCTCTGTAAAAATAGCTGTTGATGCATCCTGTTCACCGTTTTTTACTTGCATATTGTGCATGAATGATTGTTTCTCTTCAAAACGTTTCTGTTTGGTGGCAAACAACAGCAGGTGGCTGATAAAAAGGACGGCATGTAAACAGACAAGGGTTTTAGGCGCCTTCATCATTTCTCTATTTCTCTTGTTTCAGAGTTCCAGTTTTTAAAGGGTAGGGTTTTTAAAAAAAATGCTTTGCTCATAACAAAATTTAGTACAGGGGTTGGACAATGAAACTGAAACACCTGGTTTTCTCTGTCTCACTTTTACTTTATACACGGAATGAAGTAAAAGTATGCATCTGTTTTTGAGTCAAGTTCTGGTTCTGCTGGAGGTTTCTCGCTTTTGCAGACGGCTTGTCTTCTCCACTCTCATTACATGCATGCTTAGTATTATGTTAGGTCAATGACATAACACAAGCTATCCTCTATTGTAAGTGCATGCTAGATCAGTAACAGTAGTGTGACAATAGTCTTATTGTTTTCATGTTTTCATGCAGGACCCTCCTGCTGCAGGACAAAATACCAGCAATAATACCAACAACTCTAATTCTAATTACTTAATTACCGAATCAGTTATGTTTATTAACATTTGGTTTAATATTGGCATCATTCCTAAGTTCCAGCATCACACAAGATTATTTAAAAACTGCAGAAGGATAGTTGAAGGTTTGCACTGCATAAATAAGATAAAAGTGGGGACTAAAGAGCAAACTAGCGTTAGAGCAGTTAATTCATTGTTTTTCTATAAACAGAGAAGATAAGAAATTAATTGATATTATGGTCCAGTCCAGTGTAATATTTACTTTATTTACAGAAGTAATAATCAATTGTATTAACTGGACTCTCTGCCAATGAGATTGCAGTAATTGACTTAATAGTGACGCTGTCATGATCTGTGTTTTTGCTTTGTTTAGTTTACTATAGTTGTCTTATTTTATTATTATTATCTTTACTATTTGTTAATATTTTCCATCTGGTTGAGTTTTTGATTGTGTTCTCTAGTTTTCCCTTGCTCTCTCTCCTTCTTCGTGTGTGTGTGTGTGTGTGTGTGTGTGTGTGTGTGTGTGTGTGTGTGTGTGTGTGTGTGTGTGTGTGTGTGTGTG
>JAVLVB010000913.1:1001919-1018355 GCA_032876305.1 Orestias chungarensis
TTTGGGTTATTTTCTAGCTTGTTTAAGTTTTGTTAGTGTTCTCTAGTTTGTTCCTTCACTCTCTGTTCTCTCTTTCTCCCTGTGTGTGTGTGTGTGTGTGTGTGTGTGTGTGTGTGTGTGTGTGTGTGTGTGTGTGTGTGTGTGTGTGTGTGTGTGTGTGTGTGTGTGTGTGTGTGTGTGTGTGTGTGTGTGTGTGTGTTGGTGTGTGTGTGTGTTCCCTAATCTGTTTTCAATCATCATTCACATCTGTTCCCAATCATCTAATCATCTTCTCCACCTATCCAACCCCGGTTCCTCCATACTTAAGCCACATTCATTCAATCACTCACCACTGGATCGTCTGCTGATTTCCCTCCTCGTCTCTCTGCGTCATCTCCTGTTGGTTCCTTCTCGTCTTCTGTAAGCATCATCTCTTGGTTGCTGAGTTCTCTGTCCTGGCTCTTCTCATTTGGTTATCTCCCCTGGTCCCGTCCTGTAGTTCACTGTTTGTTACTTTCCGCGTCTCAGTCTAAGTCTCAGACTAAGTCTCGGGTTTCCCGTGCTTCTCCCCCTCATGATTATTATTTTTGTTACTTTGTCAGTTAGTTTATTTCCCCCTTCCCGTGTTCTTTAGTAGTTTTGTTTCTTTGATTGTTGTGTTTCTTTACGTTAGTAGTTCCGCTTCCGCTCTCTGTTTGTTTACATTCCGCGTTGTTCCGTTCATCATTCCTCCCCTCAATTAATTATTCTTTCCCGCAATTCCACCTCTGCTCGAGTCATTGATCGCAACGTGACATTAATCTTAAAACATAGATGGATTTATGGATGGTGTTTGTACTCAAGTCTTTCAGAAAGTCTTTCTTTTTGGTTTGAAACTATAAATTATTTGGTCTTTTTCAAATGTTAAGTTATTTACTTATATAATGACAGTAGATTTGTTGCTTAGGTGACTTGTAGTCATTACATTAAGATATTGAAATAAACAATAATTAGTTCAATGTTACCAAACTGTTGAAAAAATATATAAAGTCAGAAGGGGAATAATATCTAAAAAGGTAGGTCTGAAGTACAAGAAGTCCTCCAAACAAGGTGAAACCCAGATAGGCCTTAAAAAAAAGGTACAAATACAGCAGAACGGCTCTAAAACAAACAGAAAGTAAACACAAGTCGCTCAACAGAAACACAGTGATAAGAAAAGTACTAAGAGACATAAATCACACCCGTGTTACTCACTCTGGGCACAAGGTGCCAGGAGTAAACACCCACGAGTGAATCTAAATCTGACGCATGTATAAGGAGGCGGCTGATGTAACGCTACAGAGGAAAACAAGACTGGATAAAAGGATTGATGGTGACCCAAAAAATAAGAAAACTGATTATAATGTCTGGCAGAAAAATATGATCTATCATTATTCGGTTTGTCCCCTTGATGCAGAAATGGTCTTTGTTTCTTTTTTAGGATTCTTCTGTGGTGATTGTAGGTAAATGGTGCTGGTGGTGGATAACATATGGAGCCGCTGCCATCAGGAAAAATACTTTTTTGTACACCAAGCCTTTGATCTTACAAATAAAGCATTCACTAAAGAGAATCTGGAAATTCAGCCAATTTTGGATCTGCAGGGGTTGTGCACAAATCGTAAAGGTGCTGCTGCGGTTAAACCTGCAATCTTTTCTTTTACCTCATAACTTCCTCTGTTCCGCTGTATAAATCCCTCTGTGGCTTTAAAAATGGATGAACTGGTCCAGAGAGTTGCTTTCTGTCCGTATTCATGCAAATCTTTGCAGTTAAACTGAACAGAGATGGTTTCTCAGGAAATGAAGTGTTCGCCCAGGACCGCAGGTTAAATCAAATGTAACTGTAATGTCAACAAGAAAATTAACTACATTTATTCTTTAATTAAATTTTAATTTAGAAAGTGTGTTGTGGATACAAAAGTGCAGCTTTCTGTCTTCACTCTCGAGGAAGAACCTGTTCGTGTCAAGTTGTTTTTGGTTGCTGGGTTTACATGTACAAAATTCCTTGATCAAACATAAATGTATTAAAATCGTATAATATGAATGCATCGTTTATAAAAATCAAGTACCTTTTCTTTACCCTAGGCCTTATTGCTAAAAAATTTATTTGCAGAATTGTAACATTTCCAGAAAAAATAAAATAAATCAGAAGAAGAAGCTGTATTTTCATATATGCCAAATTTAAATCTGTCTTCTGGGCATTCAGATTAGGGCCCAATAATTTTGAACTCTCTTAAAATTTGTCATAGACACCATGTTGCATGTAATGTGAATGTTAAATCTAAATCGGTCACTGAGTGTCAAACTGCACATTTAGAAAACACGCCCATTGTCACGCCCCCCCAAGCCTTGATAAATGTCAATGCCACGCCCACACATCGGAGCAGCAGACGAGATTGAATTGGAGGTTCTTGCGGGTGTGAGGGAAGCACTTCAGGGGGTAATTCAACCGTGTTGTCCTATCACCCACCGAACCTGCTTCGAGTTTTGGGCGTGGCAATGTTATTTATAAATGCCTGGAGGGGCGTGGCAATGGGCGTGTTTTCTAAATTTGGAGCTTGACTCTCAGCGACATTTAGATTTAGATGTAAAATTTAGATTTAACATTTAGATTTAATATTTAGATTTAATATTTAGATTTAATATTTAGATTTAATATTTAGATTTAATATTTAGATTTAATATTTAGATTTAATATTTAGATTTAATATTTAGATTTAATATTTGGAATTAACATTTAACATTTTAATTTAGATTTAACATTTAGATTTAAATTTAACATTTAGATTTAGATTTAAGATTTAAATTTAGATTTAACATTTAAATTTAGATTTAACGTAGAAAGTTTACATTTTACATTTAGATATAAAACTTACACTTAAAAAATTCCTTCACATATAATATATGTCTCAATGTGTGTGTGTGTGAAATGAGCTAAATGTGAAGAAAATCACAGAATGTTGCTAAATGTGCAGGAAATGATCTAAATGTTGAGAAAATGTGAGTACAAACACTGTGATCACTTTCTTTTACATTCAGCGCCCCATAAACAGTGTGTGATTTTTGATTTCAACCCGGTGCTTTTTGAGGGGAAGCAGTTTAGGTGAAAGCTATGTACTGGTGTCCTGTGAGGCTGACCTGTGTTGTGTTAAAATAAAGTATCAAAGTAATAGAACTGAAAGTGTAAAGACTACAGAGTTATCAAGGAACTAATGAGGGTTAGAATATGGTTCGGTTAAGTAAGAAACTGTTAACATAGGAAATAGTGAGAAACACCACCTTGCTTTCTCTAACATATAACATCTCATGAAAACCACAACGTGGGAAAAATTAACTTTTTATACCCCTAGCAATACATACTTTTTTCAGATGGCATAATTTCTACTTACCATATTTTCTTTTTACTTTTCTGCATCCTAAAGAAATAATGAATTGTTAATTACATGCTAATTTAAATTTGGCTGGGCAGGTTTCTAAGGAAATCATCAGAAAATGCTCCATGATTACATGTTTTAGGGCTTTTATGTCTTCTTCACTTTTTGGCTGCTCATCACACAGCGAGAAATGAGAAAAATGAGGATCTGAAATGAAATGAATCACTTTTCACCGAGATGAGCGTCACTTTGTTGTTGCCCAATCATTTCTCAAACAGCGTTGATGGAGGTTGCTTCAAATTCATAACATGAAATTCTTCAGGTCACTGTAAACAAAACAAACTGTTGAATTATTGATCAAATCCTAAAGAATTGTTTGCCTTCTCTGGTGTCAGTGGAGAATATAGGAGAGCTTGTTTTAAATGAAAATAGTGAGGCGGAGTAATGTGTTTGGGAGCGCTCCGCGCTGTAACTGTTCCTGCTCTTCATCATCATGCCTTGAGCAGAAACAGAGAGAAATGGATGAGATTGTGATTCAGACAGGAGTGGTGGCCCAATCAATTGCTTTTTCAGATACTGCTGTTACAGCCCAGGCATTTTAAATATCAGCCTTGGCCTCTAAGGGGTTTCTTTTTCATGAAACATGTCTCTTCCTACACGCCCTCTTTCTGCAAAATGATGCATTGATGGTGTCATAATGCCTGGGAGGAAAATTCAGATACAGCAAACAGTTACATCTTTATTTTACAGATTACAGTTAAAGAGCCTTTTAATACATCATGGCTAAGCATAAAAAGCTGTTTGTAGGGCTTTTAATTATTTGTAGCCTCACAACCTCAATGATTTTTCCAGGAAACTATAATAAAAACAATCAAAACATGCAGCAGAAAATAAATATCCTATATAAATATCAACCTGAGCTTAAACGAAACCTATACGTTTATAGCAATTATGATAGTTTTGTGCATTAATTAAACTTTTAAGCCTTTAATTCAATTGTGCTCATTAGAAATGTCTAATGTACTTTTGATATATTTAACACAAAGGAAACAGAACTCGAGCTGATTGGATTGATTTCTCCAGAACAGATCAGCTGCATTTGGGGTTAACATTGTCATTTTTCTTTTAGTATTTTAACCCTTCTTAGGCTGTTTTTTGTCTGAGATCGTTGCCTTGCAGAAGATTTATTTGAAGAAAAAAAAATGACAATCAGAAAATCTGGTCTGAAGTCACCAGGCAATAGGCGTATGATTATTCATATGCATATTTTTGGTTTAAAACTGAATTAAAAAAAAAGTTATTTTTGATGTTTTAATCAGCCAGTCATATTTAATACACACTAGAGAAGAGGTCAGCCCAATACTGAGCAATGCACAGGCCTACAGGAAAACAACGACGTACACATACCAAAGGACAGTTCGGAAACACAGTTAGTTACAGTAGAAGCTAAATTACCGAAACACACCCTCGGAAATAAAAACTGCACACAGAAAGTTTCTACTCTGGGTGTAGAAACCGGGAACATCTTGCTGCAAGGCAACAATGCAATAAGATAGGCAACTAGAAAGGGTGAATTCTGCCTTAGAAAACATTATCACAGGAGGACATATTAATATACTTTTGTCAGATAAATGTGACTGAATAGTTTCAGCAAAACACATTTTATGAGTAAAACAGGGGTGGGGGGGTTCCACAAGTTGAAGTCTCTTTTATTTAATTGGGTTAGTCAGATTTGTTTCTAAAACAGAGGTTAATAAACATCTTCTAAGAAAATCTTCTTTTTTTAATTCAAAAGCAATAACTTTGCATTCTATGCAGTTAGAAGATAACAGCTTGATTTTCTTGTGTGATATATGATTAAATGACAAAAACAGGAGGGACCAAGCCATACAATAAAAGAAGAACTGAACTCCACACAAAGAAGAGAGACTGCCAAAAAAAGTGCATTCCAGTTTGCACTACATTACGCATGTTAGTTCTTGATGTGCTTCCAGTGATCAGAGATCCCTTCAGTTAAGGACTGCTCCGAAAAAATGATTTTCTCCAAAAACCGGGAAATACTCAAACCCCATTCTCATTCGTTTTTAAAGAGCATTCTTTCATGGCTTTAATGTTTATCATTCATCTGTCTCATATTTTCCAGGCTTTTATTTTTTTGAGAAATATCGATTTAAGATAGGAGAAAACCTTTCTTTCGGCAACAGCATCAGATCGAGAGACGCAGGCAAATTGAACAATTTGATTAGAAATGGGCATAAATGGAATAAATATTGAGGGATGCTACTGTTTGGATTAAAGAGACAATCCATCATTTCAGCAGTCAAAAGTGAGAATTGATAGTAATCCTATAAGTTATTACTCCATTGTTGGCAAAAAGTAGATACAAACAAAGTCACTGTTGTTATCAGATCAATAACTAAGATTTTCTGATATAGTTTGCTAACAAAAAGCCAGGCACAAACTGTGTGACTCGACAGCTTTGGCTCATTTTTTCACTTTCTACCTACCAGACAAAAGATAAACTTTAATTGTGCTTATCAGCTCTGACGCTCTTTGAAAAATTATACATGTCTAAAAAAGACTCAGCACAATAAATAGGAGGCTGAATAAAGACAGGCGGTGTTACACGGTCATTATCGGCCATGAGACCTTCCACCATTAGACGGGCATCACTGTGCCCATGCATTTAGCTTGCAAAGCAGATTGTGTTTTTCAACATGTGTCAGTCATCATACGTGCACATATGTTTGTTTGTTTTGCACATGTGAAAGTGTACAGGGGCATCTGGCTGTCTCTGATATTTCACATTTCCATTCAGGCGAGAGCGGGCAGGCTTGGCACCTAATGAGCCGATTACTGGAAGCAGCATATGGCGTGTTCACCGTGGTTTCACTGGGCTGCACCATTAGTGATGATGAGAGCCAGAGAGATTTGGAGACAGGGCGGGTCATCTTATGGATAAGATGCAAAGACGCACTCGGCACAAACAAAAGAGCAGCAGGACGGTCCTCTACTTTGAGTTACATCGTTAGACAAGCCCTCTCCCGATAAAGTCAGACGTGATTCAGAACTTTTAGAAAAACTTTTCTGATCAGAAAGGAAATCTATCTATTGAACCACACTGACGCATATTTGAAAGATAAATTAAAAAAACGATTGTCTTTAAAAAACAAAAAAATAGCTTATTAAAAATAATGACACTGCTAAAGGTAGATCCCATCAAAACAATGACTGCTAATGTCAAACCTATTAGGAGCTGTGTATGGAGTGGAGGAAGGGCGCAAAGATCTATGCAGATTGTTTAGGGGAGAATTTTTAAAGAATGAGGCACCTGAAGGCAACTGAAGATTTATATAACTTATGGTGAGTTAACCGACAGCAGAAGGATGTTTGCCCTGGCTGTGCCTTAACTACGGCCCCCAGAAAATATTAAAGTTGCAAAATTTTTAGAAACTTTGACCTGTAAAAACTCCTGTAATATAAAGCCCTCAACTCTGCGGGTCACCTTAAGGTCTTTGACTGCTCTGCCGAGCTTTCCTTGTTTTTCCTCTAAAAAATGTAATATAAATTCTAAAATAAATTTAATAGCGCCACAATCTTTTCTTCGCCTGACTTTTTTTCTTTTGAAATATGTTTATTAAAATTAGTTTTCCTTTTCTATGAAGACTGTCAAGCTTTGGAAACTTCTTATTTTCAATTGAGGTCAACTTAGTTGCATTTGAATAACCTTCAAAATATTCACTGAGAAACAGGGAATTACAGTCATCATTTTTTACTTTTATTGGTTCGCCTGTGACTCAAAGGGAAGTTCTGTCAGGTGTGTGTGCACGTCTATGAAGGTCATCACAAACTTTCCTGTTGTACTACGATGGAGCTTTCTCCTCCATCCCACTTTGTGTCATGTATGAAGTACCTTAGGCTTGGCTCATCACTAGAACCCTACAGTAAACCATGGAAGTGGCAGCATCATGCTATTGGGATGTTTATCAGAAGCAAGAACTGGACTAGTCATGATAGAGACAAAGAATAAAAACCTGCTATAGAGTGCTAGTGACATCAATCTGGAGTGAAGTTTTTTTTTTTTTTTTCACCAGTGCAACAACCAAAAGCAGATGGCAATGATCTCAGAGGCGGGGCTTCGGCAGCACTCTCTTAAGTAATGTCTAGACTCTAATGGGACTGACCATCTCTATAAAAATCTATCTGAATATGGCTGCACTGATATCCGTCACCAACCTGATGTGGCTTGAAACGTCCTGCAAAGTAGAAAAGGTAAAAGTGACTAAGGGTGAGTGTGCGAGATTTTTGGCATTTTATTTAAAAAAAAACTATTAAACTATAAGACTGTAACTGTTATAACTGATCAACAATATCTTAAGAGAAATATCGTTGGAGACTTATTTAAAAGTGATATCTTGTTTTCTGCTGTTTGTTATGTCTCTGTTTTGCAATAATGCTAAAACCCATGTGACATTAGGGTCACAATTTTAAAGATTATAACATAACAAAATGCTGAAAAAGTGGTGTGGTGAGAATAGTTTACTGCTGCATATTAAGTTGCTATTATTTAAACCACCAAATTATTCAGCCATATATCTAGTTTATGGCTTTTTACTCTCATATCTCCTGCTTCTTAGTTGATTTCTGATATAGTCAAAAAAAACTAAAAAACACTAAACACTATAATAGCAATAACATTATCCTTAATCTGTCAGAACCAAGAGCCCCTACAAAGCACAGAAAAAGTTTGAAATCCTAAACTTTAAAAATAAAATGAGCTTTTTTATTAGTGCATAATTCAGGCCCATTCATTATTTATTGAACCAGATGAGGACATGCTGCACTCTTAGAGGTTAAGGAGAAAAACCATTCAGCTGCAAAGATAACTCAGAGGTAGGAGGAATTAAACCGAGAATTTAACTGGCACTTAAAGAAATATTTAGAGAAAATCCCTCTGTATTTTTCAGAGGTATTGACAATTTTCTGCAGATTATGTCTTGTTTTACCATTTTATTGGATTAATAAAAATTTTTAGCTTTTGTATTTGTTTGCTTTCAACTCAGATGTGCTGTTGGTTTTATTAAATGTTGTCAGAGATGGAGTCGGGATTTAGTGATATTACGTTTTTTTGACTTAAATAAATGTTGTTTATTTTCAGCTTTTAGTTTATTTTGTTATAGACAAAATAAGTTATTTGTTTTAAAGCAACAAAAACCTGTAATGGATTAAAAGCTCAAATCAATTCTGCTTTTTGGTTTTCTTCTTATTTGAAGTGGAGGGAATGGGATGACTCTTAGATATGCCCTTTATGTTATTTTGAACTATATAGTTCAACACTTTGATTTTACAGAATGTTGGATTTTAGGAATGCTCTCCTCCTGTTGTAGTTTAGGAAAGATCCTTCTTCCTGTTACCTTGTTGCTGCCCTTAATTGACCTGCCTGATGATTAGAATCACCATCTTCCAGTAAATCTCATGACAGTTTGTTAATAATGATGATTGGATGAGAAATGTCTTCTCATTTACAATCGTTTCCACAGTAAGGATGATCTCTGCTGAGTTCATCAGACAATTGAAACCTTTTCTATTATCTGCATGTCAATCTCCTGTCATCTAGTCCTGTGTTATGGCCAGTGGTTTTATGTGTTATGGCCTGGTTTCAGCTCCCTGTTTTCCCTCGTTGCTTTTTCTCGGTTCATCATCCCACATTCAAAGACTCTGTGGTCAATAAACAAAATTTGTAAGATTATTGCTTCTTATGAATTTTTTTCTGCATGAGCCTTAACAAAACCAAGCCATCATGCTGGAGATCATGACATCCTTGAAGCCACCATCTAAAACCAATATGTAGCCACACCCTCAGCCTTTATTTTAGTTATACTTTGGGCTTTGGGATTGTCTTGCAACCTTCTGAAATTGTGCATATATGATCAAAAAAAGGAATTATTTCATTGAAACTGTCCAAACACAGACTTCATATTCATATCTTATTATCTATTTACCATGAAAATGACAATGTATGGTTATTGAAAATAAAATATTAAGTTGGCATGTATTGTTTTTTGTAATATTTGGACCGAGAACACATACCACAACCCTGGAATGGTAAACTGTCCTTATTTACCACAATAAGAATGTGCAAACAGGAAAATATCAGCTCTCAGGTCAGAGTCTGACTGGAGACAGGAGGATCATGAAGGCATCATGAAGAGTGAAAGCTGTTCCAGAGAGTAAGTACATAATTACCTGGTAGAAAGGGTGTGATTATCCTCTTCGGACAGTTGGATCTCGCTTGTCAGGAACACTTGGGGTTATACTGTAATTGAGTCTGTACTGATAAGTGAACTTCATCCAAAGGAAATGTAACCTGCACAAAATAATCAACCAGTATTTTATTATCTTGAACATTTATTTCAGTCTTGGGGAGAAATGTTTTGAGTAAAATATTCATAATAAATAAAATTAAAAAAATAATTAAAAGATGGATTTTTTTGCGCAATCTGGTATAAATGTATCACAGTCAGTGATGATTACTGGTGCTACTAATACCAAGGCCTATGAAGAAATACTCGCTTGCTTGAGTAGCTATGGTAAACTAAATTGCACTTCGTATGTAACTGATTCCTCAAGCTATTTTTTTAAAAACCTGATCGTTGAGTTTGCGGATTTAACTGCTTTCTCCGCATTACAACCGCTTCTACCTTATACTTACTCTTCTCAAATGAATACTGACCATGTGTTCCGTGTCACTGCGTTGTCAGCTACAGTGGACAGCAGCAGCAGCAGCCTTCAGACCAACTACATTGCTGCTGAACTTAATAAAACCGCTGATCAAAGCGGCGGTCATTTTGAAGATGTGCTGAAGACAGTAATGAGCCACATAGGCCAACATTTGCATGCAGCAGGAGCAGATCAAAATTTTGTAGGTGATAATGGAAATGATGATGAAGATGACTATGACAACGACGAAGATGAGGAGGATGGAATAAAGGTAAAAGGGGAAAAGGAAGGGGATAAATTCACTGCTACACAGCCAGTGCAAAGAAGGCTGAAAGCAGGGTCATTATCCTCACTTCCTCCTGCTCACTCCTCCGCGGACCAGGGAGGACGACCCCATCAAAGACAAAGTGGACAAGCTCCAAGGCTGTCACTGTCCAACAATAACCTCAAACCACCTCAAATACAACGCGTTATTGTTTAACATGTGGTCAGAAATACTCATTTGACTCGTTCAACCTCGCTTCGTCTCCGTACATTTTCTGGAAGGCTTCCTAAGCCAAGTAATGAAGCTGATTTTGAGTCTTGACGTACCTAGATTGAGTATCTGCTTGCTCACCCCAGCCTTCCAGCACTGGATGTCACCAGATGAATCACAGAGAGCCTGTCATTACCTGCAGCTGATTTCATCAAAAATTTGAGCCCCAACACATTACCAACAGTTTTGCTAAATATACTGGATTCTGCCTTTGGAACAGTGCAGGATGGTGAAGAATTGTATGCCCAATACTTAAACATTCTCCAAAATCAAGAGGAATGACCGTCCACTTACTTTCAAAGGCTTCCGTTTACTCTCAACACTGGTGTGAAGCAAGGAGGAAATTCACCTGCCGACATTAATAAACATTTACTGAAACAGCTTTGTCGTGGGTGTTGGGACAACACTGTTATAATGAAGTTACAGCTCGAACAACAAAAAGATAATCCACCATATATTTCTGATTTGTTGTTGCTACTGAAATTACAGCAGCAAATGTCTCAACTTCTGTCCAGAAAGAGTCTGGCTGAATTCAAGCCTATGTCCAGACAGAACAAATCCTACTATCTTTCACCACAGTTAAGATCTAAGCCCAAGCCCTGGTACTGTTTTAAGTCTGGAGAAGATTGCCATCTTTCCTCCTCCAGCACAAACAAAGCAAATCCCAGTATTGTTGAGCAGAAAAAGAAACTGTTAAGCCAAAAGCAGCTGTGTGTATGAACATTCCCAAAGAACTCAAGATGATAACACTGCCACGAAGTCTTGTCGGCACAAAGAGCACAGGTAAAGTTCAAATAAAAGGAAATCAGTTCAACCACACGTTGATGCTGTAGCACAAGACGCTCTCCACCACACATCTGTTGAAGGACGTGAGGACTGAGCTCCCGAGTCCATCTCTTCTCAACCTCCTGAGGAAGTAGAATCGCTGGTGCGCCTTCCTGACCAGAATGGAAGTGTTGTTGCTCCAGGAGAGGTTGTTACTCAGGTGTACACCCTAGTACCTGTAGCTGTTAACCACTTCCACCGCAGATCCTCCCATGTGCACGGGGAGGTGGGCATGTTTGCCCCTTCTGAAGTCCACAATCATCTCCTTGGTTTTCTTTACATTAATGCAGAGGTTGTTATCTCTGCACCAACCCTCCAGGTGTTCCACCTCCTGCCTGTAGCTGGACACATCACTGTTTGTGGTGCTTCCAACTACTGCTGTGTCGTCCGCAAACTTCACAATATGACAGCCTGGATGGATAGGCGAGCAGTCATATGTGAGCAATGGGAACAGGAGGGGGCTTAACACACAGCCCTGAGGGGAGCCAGTGCTGAGGGTGATGGTGGGGGAGAAGATGTTGTGAATCCTCACAGTCTGTATATATATATACATATATACATATATGTCGTATCCAAAGAATGTATGTATTGGTTACTTTACTTAATGGTTGTTATGGTTACTTCAAACCGTTCTTTGTTTCAATTTTCTGAAATATTCTTTTTCTTTCCTCCTTCAAAATTGGAGAAAGATGAACCTGGAACTTGGAACAGTTTAGACCAATTGATGTTCCTTTAGGCATTTCTTGAAGATCAACATCATCTGTGTAACTTGATTGATGTTGTCATGATTCTGTATTTTTGTGTGTGTCTGTGTGCGTGCGTGCTTGCCTCTAACCATTTACTTTAAAACTATTATTTCAGAAAAAAATAGTTTTTATTGTTTTTATTTAAAGCTTTTGTCTTTATTAATTAAATTGCATACCAACAAGTGCAGAAGAGTTTTAGTCATGTGAGACAAAGAGTATCTTGTTTGTCTGTCTTTTAATGTTAAAAGTTTGTTTTTTGTGATTCTACAATGGTGCAACTTTGATCTGTATTTGTGAAATCAAGTAAAGGTAATATAAAATCTTAATAAATAGATCAAAAATCTGATGTCATGTTGTAAAACGGATCAATTGCTGAAGAGTTTTGTGTGTGCTCTAATTTGTCAAAGGAACAGGCTAATCCTATCAACCTTATTATTGCTATTTGCATCAATCAGACTCAAAGGCCTTATAAGACTCTCTGACAGCACAGTGTTATGTCTGAGCAGGAACAACATTCTGGGTCTTCATGTCAGACACTGAAGCTACAAGTGTGACTGTGTTTCTATTGTCAGAGTTTCCAGTCAAGATTCATTACCTAATTAGGCGATGATTTAAGCCCCAGGAAGGAGAAGATCGGGAGCCTCGTCGACATGCTTATATTTGGCTCTGTGTAAAAAATCTCCGCATCACAACGACGCTGCTAATTGATGGGAATGTCTTGGGCTCTTGCCGTGTTCAAAGAGGAGAATCGCAGTCAGTCTTGCTCACAGTCGTATCCAAAATATGGGCGCACACCCACGCAGACAGAAAGCCAGAGGGAGGCCGGTTACAGTGACATTCAACATCAAAATCAACGCCTCTCCATAACTCCGCTCAGCCTATTGTGTCTGTCTAGGTGGGGTGCCCTCGGTCGCCGGCTGTACCAGCGATCTGCGTGACAAATTTGCCCTCCAGTGTGTCACAACAGGAAAGTTGTGGAGTTAATGCTGCTTTGCATGGTGGAGAAAGCCTTCAGGCTGGCTCTGTGTTTAATGAGCTTGGAAAGAGCCGAGATTTGGGTCTCTTTCATCGCTGTCACTGCTAATGCCACCAGTTAGCTCAGTAAAACAAGTCGTCCCTGAGCTGTCCCATCTTCTTTACATCTCTGTCTCCCGTGCTTCCTCACCTGGTCCATTTGTTTTCACCGTTGGACCCACTGCTCTCCCTCCGGCCATCAGTGATGCTCCTTGTCCCTTCCGCTTCCTGCTTCATTAACCCTGTTTCCTTTGGATTCAGACTGTTTGTACCCTATGTTCATTTTCACCTCCCGGCACATTACAACCACAAACTCCAATGTATTTTAAGAGGGTTTTATGGGTGATTTTTTATCACCTTTTTTACATAAAATTTGGAAAGGATGCCATACATTCCTTTTCTTCTCCTTTACTCTCATACACTTCAATAAAATCCATGGCAATACTTAGCTATCTTTATTGAATTGTCTTATAAAGCAATATCCCAAGCTTTGAAAACCATTATCAGAGATAATACAGAGATACAGTGTTGTATTATAATCATTGAAGCAATGATTTAAGCAAGTTAATGTTTAGAACAGTCTGGTCAAAGTTCTGAAATAAATTAAATGCAGACAGGCTATCTGATCTGAACTGAAGACTTTTATCAAAGAAAAATGGACAGGAAACTCAGCCGCTAGAGCGGTTTTCTACAGTGGCTCTTAGTAACTGACGACAATTTCTCAAAAACAAAAAAACTTTAAATACAGCCATAGCAAATGCAGGTTTTAGCTGTTTTTCTGTGTTTTATTGTAATTATCAGTAGTCTATTTCTCAAAGAGTCGAGTAAGATTTATGGCTTTTATTTTGCCGGAGTAAGGATAGATGGCAAAGATAGCTGGCGCCAGGTCCAGATGTGCAGAAATGCCATGTATAACAAAATATCCTGTTCCACGATTTAATATAGTAGACAAACACATCACTTGCAGCTTTGGTTAAAAAATGATCTAAAATGAATCATCAAAAGCCACCTGCAGTTAAACATGTCGCTTGCTTCTTTTTGGTTTCCTTTCTCCTTTTTTCTATCGTTCGATAAATGGTTCTGACACATGATCCACTTTGGAAACATCTGGGAGAAGTGATTCAAGAGTGCGAGAGATTTAGCGGCTGCAGATCAAACAGAGAGAGGGAGGAAAGACGGTGATTTTCTTCTGTCTAATAAGCCATAACCATTCCACTTTCATTCATCCATCTCAAGGCAGCAGAGTGGGACTGCTGCTGGCAACAGACTGCCATGCTGACGGAGCTAAAGCTCTTCGTTAGCGCCAAGATCAGGTCAGATCCCTCTGGCTTTCCGTGGTCAGACTGGGGATGGGAGGAAGCTTCCAGACTTCAGACAGAAAGGAACATGTAGGTTTGATTGAAAGTCATTTAAATGGTTGGCTCCTGATTGTTTCTAATGGTCCAAAGGTCTGTCCAGACCCCGAAGCTGTCACCCGTTTTCAACAGGAGAGTTTATTGGACTGCCCTACTGAGCAGCCAAAGTCCCACAAAAAGCACAACAGCTGGATCCCTCAGTTTCCAAACATCTATAAAGTTTATTTAACAGAGGCTGACACAACGAGCTGGAATAAAAGTCAAAATAAGTTTCATTTTCACTTGGTCATTTTACAGGTGTCAGTTATGTTATTATGAAGAGCAAGAGTCAATTATCACTTGTTGCTGTCACTGAGCACTATTGCTGATTTTGAGAGTAGGGGAATTCACCATGAACTTTGAGTATGTATACTTAGTGTATGTATCATTAATAGAAAAACTAGATGGAAAAATAAAGGGTTTAATTGTTGATGCTAATGCTGGATATTGACAGCAAGGAAGGAACAACCAGGGTCAACATTAGAAAGGTAAGTGGTTGGAGTTGTCTTTAGAGTAATTGGTAAATATTGCAGATGAGGTTTTGTTCAGCAGGCAGGAGTAGACGGTTTGTTTGCCGATTGTTTCCCTTTGTTGTTTCCAGGCCTGAAAGAAGATCCAGAGTGCAGGAGGGGGCACAGGCAGCAGATCGATGAGCGATCCAGGTAGGTGTTCTTGCCCAAACACTGACCGATGCCACTCCAATGTCAAAGTAGGTCCTGGTGCCCCCTATATCCCAAAAGATCTCAGCCTTTCTTAACAGGTCTGATTCAACCCTTCCCTTAAAGAGCATCACTGTTGTGAGTCCGGTTTAGTTTAATGGCCAGGTGAACACCTGGGTTCTTTTATGTTTGTTGCTTCTGTCCTTTTAGGTCAAACTGAGCAGAAGAAACTTGACCCTAACAAGACCGCCTGACTATATAGAGGAAGACAAATGAGAAGTACAAAAAGTCAACCGTCTCAGATTCACTCTAGCATTTACGGATGTCTGCCATAGCTGTCTGGAAGGAGGAAAGTCTGCGGAACATTGAAGATAGTGGGGGATGATTTACAGATCGGTTTGTTTTGCTTTGAGAGAGTCTGAGTGTGACACGTGGGTGAAGTTGGTAGTTTATGGCCACACCAGTGGAACGTGAACTGTGTAACGCTCACTTTGGGGTAATACACTTAGAGCTGAAGTGCCAGCAAATAACAAGAACTTTAATGCAAGCTGTGAAAAACCTGCTAATGGCGATGCTCCCTGACAGCACAGGAAATCCGAGCAAGCTGGAAATTCATCTACAGTGGTTTATAAAATCCCAGGATAGCAAAGAGGAAGACAAAGGGTTATTTTCCTCACATTTTATTGGACAGCTGAAGGAAACATTTTAAGAGTGACCAGAAAGTCTCCAACACCACTTTCCTCCTGGAGGGTAATTGCAGAGTGAAGAATGAAATATGAAATAAGGGCATGGACTGACTCTTGAAAAATGGGTTTGTGGGATTTGAAAAGACAGATTTTTTTTTAATAGCATGCCTGAAATGTCAGTATCTAAATTAACTGTTAAAAAACTGTTAAGCACCCATAAGAAAATAGCCAGATTTGGATTTCATTTGTTACACATGCTGACCAGCAATAGGCTTGTTCTGAGAGTGCTGCCAGAGGGCAGCCTGAGTGGAGCAACTGAGGCTGCAGCCAATCAGTCTAAGACGACAGCAGACACGGAAAATGCACAAGACAACATCACCAGAGCTTCATGATGCCTGGCTTTGCATGAGGCCAGATTTTCATATAATTCAAATTTCTGCAATAATAACAAGACATAATAAGTATTAATTTGTGGGGGGGGGGGGGGGG
>JAVLVB010000913.1:1018455-1053694 GCA_032876305.1 Orestias chungarensis
TCCAATATTACAGTACATCGCCACATCAACTAGCCTCTAAATGTCATCCTGCACTTGAAGGAGAAACCACCCAACTCTATCTATCTATCTTTCTATCTATCTATCTATCTATCTATCTATCTATCTATCTATCTATCTATCTATCTATCTATCTATCTATCTATCTGTCTGTCTGTCTGTCTGTCTGTCTGTCTGTCTGTCTGTCTGTCTGTCTATCTATCTATCTACATATAAAACGTTGCCTGACAAATGTTGACATCAGTAAGGGACTCTCTTGCAATTTCCATTACTTCCTATCTTATTCAGTTTTTTAATGCTACAAAAAAATCTTTTTGTATTTCACTCCCTTTATGGGGAGAGCAGCTGAGGGCTAACATGCTGCAGAACAAGATTGAAATGTATGATTCAATTTTGCTGCGATTCAGATCCTGTATCCAGGCCTGAGGTAAAACCTCACCTTTTTGACAAGGGACCTTTAGAAGCCTGGATGGTTATCTGTTCCAAAAGTGTTCAAGAACTTTCAACCACAGCAAAGTAGTTTCATTTTCACTGTCTTGGTACTTAGCCTATCAGACACACTATTTTCATAGTTCATATTAAAACCCAGTTCACTGCTTTTAAATGATTAAAATATTGGATTGCAGCATTTCCTTCTATACTTTCATACTGAGAAAATGTTTTTTTAATAATGTTATAATGTTGATAATGTTGCTTTTTTATCTAAAGACATCTAAATTCAGTAGAGCAGAGAGCTCTTCAGCTTTTCATCATAAGCTTTTGTTTAAATCTCTTTCTTTTCGCTGCGTTTTCCCCCCTACTGCGTCTTCAAAAACCAAGTTAGCCAACCTTGTCTGCACAAATCTCATCTGAGGAAACAGTAAGATGACTTTGAATTAAAATGAAACAAGGCGAAAAATGGCTCATGCATCTGTCAAACTACAGAACATGCACCTCATAGCAATGCCAACAAGCACTGTACTGTAGGATTTTTTCTTTTCTTTCTGAGGAACATTAGGGAGAAGAATTTTTATAATCATAAAAGTGCTAATATCAAACTTTAAGTAATAATTTTAAGTAGCCCTGCTGTCAGAACCTCATTGACATGATACATTAATATGTAATAATATTCATATGTTTGCAAAATTAGATTCAGGAAAATATAAACAGGACAATATACAACAAACACTCTGTTTGGATCACTTCTACCACTTTCTACCACTAAACAAAATGGTTTTAAAACTGAATTACTAGAGTGACTGTAACTTTTCACTCAGGAGACGGTTTTTGGAAGGAAAGCAGGATAGGTAACAGCTAAACAAAGGGAGAACAGCCTCAGTGGATTCATGCTGTGAGGTTCTAAGTCAGAGAGGAATGTAAGAGCTAAACAGCAGATATTTCACACAGTTTTTACAGTAATAAATCAGACACGAGCAAAAATGTCATAAAAGGAACTGAAACTAATTAGATTTAAATGGCTTAATGAGGACATTTTAAGAGGAACCCCCTTTTTATCGCCTTGAGAGGGTTTAATTTTAAAGAAAAAGAAAAGTATTCATGTATTTTAAATTGATTGCTGATTGTTTTCTTTATAGATGAATCTTGAGACGTCTCTTTAAGGGTTGCAGTTTCCTTCCTTATTTTCCAGTATGTCAGATAGTTCACCTCTTCGTTATTTCAGACCAGTAACTCTGAACCTTTTCTAACCTACAAAAAAAAAAAAAACAATGAGAGCAAAACATGATCATAACTCTGTAAATTTAGACACAAAAACCTAAAGATACAAATGCAACAGAAGCCATTATCAGTTCTGAGGTTCAAGCACTGGCTTAAAATTGTAGAATACTTGAAAGATTTCTGACATCTTGGTGTATTTTTCAGTAAAAAAAAAACACCTAAGGAAGATTTGACAATAACACCTGTTACTAATTACTAATCTACTCAAAATAAAAACGGTGAATGTTGACTGCTGAGGCAAGGAAGGGCTTATTAATATATAGATTAAGTGGTCTTTTAGTTTTCTTTTTTTTTTGCAACTTTTCTGTTGTAGGTCATGGTTTTAACCAACACCACCTGTTTTAAATTTGGATACAGAAAATCTGGTAAAAAGTTGGTTGAATAAAGCTTTATATACAGTATTTACCCTCTGAAGGTCTTTTCAAGTTTATTATTACTTTTACAAATCAATCACAATCAACAAACTCTGCATTTTCGTTGTAATAAATATTAAAAAATCTTTTAAATATGAAACGATTTGACTCACCAGTCAAAGCATAACTTCAGTGACATTAAGTAAGCTACTGTTGAAAAAAACTCATATCAAGGCTAAAAGTCTCCTTGGTCAAGTGGAAGAAAAGTCTTTGGTCTTATAAAACCATAATGGAACTTTTTGGCCATTACACAAGACTCAATTTGTATCTGCAAATCTCTACAAAACATCATCCCTAGTGTAAAGCATTCTGTTGGCAGCATCATGCTGTGGGGATGCTTTTTGGCAGCAGACACTAAAAGGCTTAAAAGCATAGAGGGTAAAATGAAAGCAACCTAATGTAGAGACAACTGCAAATTCATTGAAACAAGACAACAACCCGCAGCGGTGGCCCAGTTAAAGCCCAGACCATAATCTTATAGAGAATCTGGGGCTTGACTTACAACCAAGGGCTGTTCACAACTGATACCCACCAACCTGACAGAGCTGGTACAGTTTAGCAGGAAGAATGGAGGGAAATTGGACTGAGAACAATCCACACAGACTCACTGTTGAAATTGTAGCAAAATCTGAAGGGGGTAAATATTTATGCATCACAGATAATGTTTTATGTAATGGTCATTATTTTGTAGAAATCTGTTTTCTCTTTGACATCAAAGATTTGATTATTTTTTTCAAAAAAGCTGAAACAACTGGTGAAACATCCAAGGAGTGAATACTTTTCATAGCTAATGTAACACAGATCAATGCAAACAAGATTTTTTCACATGAAAACAGAAGACTGGCTCGTCCTGGATAAGCAAAATGAAAAGCCATCAGCAAATTATCAAACAGAGTCTGAATGCAAATGAAAGTATATGCATTAAGATGAAAATGTTTGTAGCAGCATCAATCTCTAACAGCTTTAGAGGACTGAGGTTGTTTAGAATTCGGCACGGGCATCAAAGAGATTAAGACTAAAAAGACAAGATTAATGGAAAACATCAAGGTTCCTGTTCTATTTGCATTTAAGAAAAAGAACAGTTAAAATAAATGCCTGTTTTATACGGTCTTTTTCAGCCTTGTCAAAAAGTTTTGCATTCAGGTATAAAATAAGTCCCTGGCCCACATAAAAGTGTATCTAATAATAGTAGTCTGTGTTGAATGGATTAATCCAATATGGTCCATAATAAAATGCGCAGAGCTTTTATTCATGATTATGAAAAGCTTTCAGATGCTGATAATGTGTGCAGCAGGAACAAAAATGACTACAAGGCTTTAAGTCTGTTTATCTTACATGAGCAATTTAAAAGTGATGCCAATTTCAACAGTTGCCACATATTCCTGTACAGCTTGCTCACTAAATGATGACGAGAGGTGCTAAACAAGCGTTACGGTGACTTTTGGTTGGGGAGTAACTGGCCAAAGGTCCGACTTGCCGCTGGTTTTGTACCGTGAGAGGAGGAGCAGATAACAGCAAAGTGACCAACCTACAGATAAGCATGTAAGGCTTTCTGTCTAGAGTACCATGCTACCAGTCCTCCCTAGCTCTTCTTGGTTTCCTGTATCTTTTGGCTCAGTCACAATTTTTTCTGGTCCTCCTGTTGCTCTACTGTTCTGTCTCTCTTGTGTCTGTTGCGTACTGTTTGCTGATTGATTGAGGATTACAGAAAAGTAATCATTTCCTATCCCGTGTTGAAACTAACCCCACACTAGCTGTGATTTGATACTAACGTACGCTGCTTATGGAGTACCTGCTTTCAATTCTTTTGGATTTCAGTGTACAGAGTTTGTAAGGTCGTCTTTCTCTTGTCGTCTAATCTTGAAGAATCTTTGTCAGTTAAGTATTTAGTCTGTAAAGAGGAATTCCTGAGAGAATACTGTTGCCAATGTCTGACCTGGAAGCTACCCACAAGAGGCAGCCTGCTTCTGTCTTGATTGTTTATAATATTTTGTTGCCCTCCAGGCCAACATCAGACTGTTAACACCCAGGTCACCACCGAAGGCTCCAGTGACCTTTACTTTAGACCAATGAACTCTGTTTGGTTTAATCAGCATTCATGCCAGCCACCTGTACAAACATATTTACCTTAAACAAAGGAAACAATATTTTATGCATTTTCTAATAAAATTAGTGAAGTTAGCTTTAAAACAAGATCTTCTATCGTAACTTGTCGATTATTAGGTTCAGTTGGGTAAAATGTTGTGAACTGAAAACTAGATAACTTGAATCTCAGCACAAGCTTTCCTACTGAGAGATTTGATTTACCTATCATAGTTGGAGATGTAAATATTTGCAAACAGCCGAAACCTGTACTCTAAAGGTCAATGTTGAAGCTGCAAACAGTCCTGGTCCATGGTGGGCTTTTGCTTTTATCCTAGAGAAGCACAGTATGTGTTTGCATTAATCATTTATCATCCTGATTGCAGGTCTACAAAAATCTGTTTCAACATCTCAATATAAACTCTGTGTTCAACCTGCAGGAGGCCAAGAGTGTTCAGGTAGAGTCAGTGCAGAGCCTTTACTTTAGCCCAAACTGTCCAAAGAAGAAATCCTCTTTTGCTGAAAAACAGCAGATTTTAGAAAAGCCCAAGCTTTTTTCATACTTTATATTGCGTGTGTAAATGTTGTAACTTATATTATAAATGTTTATTTTTTATTTTATTGCTGGTAATTTGTTAATGGCTGTTGGCAAGGATGATCTCCTATAGCAGTTTGTATTACTGTTGAGTTGGCAGCCTCTGAAAGACTGTATTGTTTAACACGGTTAGTATTTCTATGTTATTATTTCTTTTTTACACAGTATGTTTGTTTTGAAAGCACTTTTTTGGGGCATAATTATTTTAGGATGTTTAGGTATTTAGTTGGTTAAGTTGGTTTTATATATATATATATATTTAAATATATTTGTGTCGTAGGTTTAATTTAAGGTTTGAATTCGTTGCTTAGGTATATTTGTTTTATTTCCTACCCACCCCAGCTGATATACAGTCAAACTGGATGACTTCTGTCAACACATTGGGCTACAGCAGGTTGAATTATAAATACATGTTAATTTAGGCGATAACAGGAGTTATCTACAACCATTCATGAAGATCTTCCACTTATCCTCTTTGTTTTTGCTTCAGACCATTTTCTTTGATTGATTATTTATTGAGACTGTGATCATCACCTTGAAGGCCATAGCTGCTAGGTTCAGAGCACAATGCTGCAGGTGAACTCATTTATAACATAGTGGGCAAACAAACATCATTTCTTTTCAGACTATCACCATCCCTCAAAATTCTAAAGTTTTTCTAAAGTTCTCCTTTTATTTTCACCCTAACAATGTCAGCTTTGTCACTTTACATGAGATTGAGGGTGGAGAGATTCTCGTCAGATCCTTCATAAACAGAAAACAGGATTTTTGAATGTCACTTGATATTAGCTTATATAGACACATAACCTGCTTATGTGACTTGTGTTTTCAATTGTAGATGTTTGTCAGTGAGCCAGATTCTCATGTCAATGTCTGTGTGATTTCTATCTTAATGCTAAATAATGTTGTTGTTTTTTTGTTTACTTCATTATATAAGACAACACTTCATCTAAAAAAATAATTACTGCCAGGAATCAGCACGGCGGTCTGGTGTCGGAGCCGTTGAGAGAGACTTCCAACAGTCTGGGAGAGACATAGAGGAAAATAAATTTCAGGGATGTACAAACATCTGACAGTCAGTCTCAGCACACAGAGCTTGGATCTTGATGTTTACCAATCACAGGAAGCCTGACCTTTGCCATCTCACAAAAAAACGAGGAATTATTACAAGGAAAAAAATAAAACAATGTTAAAAAAAAGGTGAAAAATAAATAAGTATAGATATACATAAAAGGGGGGAAATACAATAAATAAAATGTGAAAGTGATTATTTATTAATTACGAACTATAAAAAATAATAAAAGTAATCAAATGGGAAGTAATTAAAGAGGGACGTTGAGCATTTTACAGTTTAACCTAATTAACAAGTTACCTTCAGTTTGTATGCAAATGCTGTAAACTTCTAAAACAGAACAAAATTTTTACTTTGCATCATTCCTGTATGTGACATCCTTAAATTAGCCTTGATCTATTTAAGATGCTTTTGGGAAAATGACAACTTAGCGTATTGATGAACATTTCATTACTGGATCCCATTTTGGATGCAGAAAGTAATTTTTCTTTAAAACTGGAGCGAGCAAGGAAGCAAAAACAAGCCTCCAAGATGTTTCAGGTTGGTAATATACTTTCTCATCTTTGTCTCACACAAACAGCTCAATATTAAGCCACTATTTCCAAAGAAGCTTGAAATATACATCTATGTGTGAGGAGGCAAGGACGGAAGGGTGATCTGTAGAGCTGGTGCTTTTCTGGGGAGTCAAGCTCCAAGACAATGCTTTGGAGGAATGGCTGCCAATGATAAATCTTAAACAGCTTCTGGGGGGTGAGGAGGGATGGACTCCAAGGGACTCCCACAAAACCTGCATCCCAATTGATGCAAGTTTGGTGCAGCACATCTCCTGGACACATCGGCCACCTGGGTGGAGTCCACCATCCCCCTCCTCCCACTCATGAACAACCTGTAAGAAAAAATGTCAGCTTTTAATCCAATATATAAGTGAGCATGAATAAAATTGATTTGGATTTTTTGTGGAAATAATTTTTGGAGTGAACAAAAAGAAATCCAGATATTTTTATGATGAAGGAGGGTTGACACTCAATTCCAGCTAATCGCATTAATTTCCTCTTTTACTGTGAAGCTTGTCAAGCACTTTTTGATTGGCTTTTTAATGTGTTTTGTTTTGTCAACTGCTAATGAGTTGAACTGTGTGGCTTAGGGCCCGCTCTCCTCATGGGGAATCACAGCCTCTCACAGAGCTCAAGCCTCGATGAAGCTCCGCCACTCACTAATTATTTCATGCTGCTGTTGCCTGAGCTTCTTTTGATGGAAATTGTATTTATTCCTTCAACATTTCTCTCTCCGAAGTGGCAGTTCTCTCTCATCAGCAGTGGGTAAATGAATGATGGATGTATGCAGTAAGCAGTAAACTACCATTCACATGTTTCCGTCAAATGCAGCCAACACCAGATTGTCAGTCCATTTAGACTCAAACTACTTTTACTGGTGGCATTTTTCTATGATGTGCTTGATTGGACACATCATAATTAGTTTTTATAATTGCCGCCTGCTGTTTGACAGCAGCAACACGATAAACATAATAAGAAAAAGAAAACACAACATCAACCCTACAGAAGGCTGGTTCCTGCGTTCTGTGGCTTACCGCAAAGTGGTTGAGTCACCCAGCCATGAACATCAGCACTGTGTTCCCACTGCGCCCCGCAAAAACCATCTGTTTAGACCTTCAGAGGCGAGGAACCCAGCACTGGCTCCACTCAGCAGGGAAATGTTGGGACAGCACACTTCCTAGTTTGGCTAGGGGATCATTTCAGTTGCACACACACACAAACACACACACAAACACAGGTTCAGGAGAAGAAGGTTCATGTAGAGGACACTGTCAGTGTAGTAGCTCAACCATTTCTCTGTTATGGTGGTAAAATTAAAGCAACATGCTTGATAACATGTTTTAGACGCAGAGCACACGTATAAATAATATAATAATGATCTCACCCAGATAACAATATTGAGAGAGACTCATGGGACTAAATCCCATTGTTTTGTACTCCTACTTCAAGGTTTCTGTCTCTTTTAAACTTAATTTGAAAGTGCCTGTGGTCAAAGAATCAGTTGACCTATGTGATATACACTGTGAATTCCTGCCTGGTTGTGTGGTCCTGGCTCAAAGATATTCTTGACCGATTCCATAGCGTAGATGTACCCACTGTTTTAAATTTCTGGTGAATTTCCGACATGTTAGTTCAAAGAAAAAAATGGCCATTTCATATGTGTTCCCTGTCTTATGAACACAAAAACAGCAACCTTGTTTCTGTAGCATTGCTGTAATTACCTTTCACAACAGAAACGAGAGTCATTAATGTACTGCTGAGAAATAACTCCTAACAAGTGTTCCATTTCCCCCAGTCTAAGGCATGAGGTTTGCAGGGGCCATTAGGGTTTCAATTCAGCCAAAATTACTCCAGGATTAGACTGTCATCAGCATGTTATGCACATTGTCTTTCCATCCTGTGATAATGAGATATTGATGACCTAGATACAGTTATTCATCTACACAATTCTAAGCTGCACTAAAGCAAAATCCAGACATTGCACTGAATCCACAGTTTTATTTTTATTTTTTTTGTTTGTTTGCTTCGCTTCTTTATTCTTGAAAGTGTATGCCAGACAATTTGGCCATGTAATGATTTTCTAGGAATTTGACTGATTCATAAAACTATTCTCATTTATTGTATTGATCTGCTCCATCCCAAAGGTCCCTTCACAGACCTCTCCTTCTCTCTCTGTTATTAAACCTCAGCCTGCTACCATTTTTACATTGATTTTGGAGGGAGCTCTGATGCTAAGGGGTTAGCAGCCAATTTCCAGTTTTATCAATCAGGAAATCTTCTATATGTTATGAACTGAAATTTGGACTTGTAGGTACCCACAGTACCACAGCCAAAAAAAAACTAAACACAATATTCTATGATGACAAAAAAAAACTTTCATGTACTTACATATTTAAAATGTTTTGTCAAATACTTTCTTAAAGCGTCTAACACACAAATCACAGACTGTGGTCGTATTGGATAGGCCTCTACAAACTTAGCATACCGGTTTTGGTAGTATAGTTCAAGTCTTCTGATATGAAACATCACGCTTGTTTGTGTGACTACAGTTAGTTAACACTAGATTTGGTAGCTCCGTGCCACAGTAGGGATGCTTTTAGTCAAGTGCTGAGAAATGTCTGTTTTCTGCATACTTTGATTCTGCTTTACCATTGGAAGGTAGCCCAAAAAGCTTTTTTCATTTTTTTTTCATCAGATCATTAAATTTCAGATAGCCCCTTGAGGAACATGTTTCTGCTTTTCGGACTCTGGTGCCTTCCTGCAATGAGCACTCCAATAAATACAGGTGTTACTCAGAAAAAACTAACTGAACTGTACAGGCAAGCCAAGATACGTCTAGCCTCTTTGTAGAGGTTGTAGTGGAAAGGAGTCACAGAAGGTAGCATTGGTGTTTCACCTTAATTGCTAATGCAAACATGGTCAACTGGCTACACTTGACCAAGGTTTGGTCTTGTGGCCAGACAAGATTATACTTTTCACATAAGTCGGATAAGTGTTTTTCAGGACAACAAAAGTTGCTAAAATTCTTGCCTTTTTCCAGGATTTAGGCTTTGATACAATCCAATCTATAGCAGCTAAATTTAAGACTGAAATTACTCAATACTTCAGGGACTTTTTTATTACCTTGCAGAAATGTTGAATGTATTTTTAATTTTAATTTGGTGTTATTAGGATACCGAGCGTAGAATTCTAAGGGAAACAATTAATTTTATCCATTTAGGAATGGATTTAGGAAAATATGGAAATAATATACTGGTTAGTTGTATAAATGTAGACATGAAGAGTCTACCAGCTGAATTAGATTTGTTAGTCCTCAACAGGCTCCACCCTTCTGGATAATAAGAACCTGCTGGATGCAGAGGGACTGTTCCTTTAACTGCTTGAGCTATAGGAAATATTTTCATTCTAGGGTTTCTAAAGTCTAGCTCATCATTTTTACTATGGTAGAAACAAAGGCTGACATTTTATTACTACAGCAAAAGAACAATCTGCCTGTTATTGTCAATGTCAGCTGGTTTTGCTAAAAGAATAATCAGCAGCTTTACTTGTTTGTTTTGTTTGTTTTTTTTTTACCTGAGGAAAACTGCCAATAAACATAAAATGACTTGGATCACAGTAAAATTGATTATTCCCTCCAGATATTCTGGTCTTTTCTCCTGTAGTTTACACAAAACAAATGATTGATTAAGGGTTTAATGGGGGAGAGCACTTTGCCAGGAAGATTACTATAAATCCCTAATGTTCCATTAGCTGTTGTTTGTGACTTGTCAGTGGAATCTTGGAGCTCTGTTGTCCTTGTCATACAAGAATGGAGCAAAATCGTAAAAATTATGTAATTTTAAATGGTTGTAACAGTTCTGTTACTTTTTTTGGAACAAAAGGTATAAATTATTCTTATTTGTCTTCATAAATCAGACAGCACACACAAACTGTTTCCGAGATTTTGCTCCTGGCTTCTCTTAAAAATGTGTTTCAAGCCCATCCTTAAGTATTTTTGAACTGAATTGAAAAGTATTTCAAAACTTTACAGGGTGTCAATATTTTTGTAGACTTTCACCATGTATGTTAATAAAGGTGGCCAGCAATGTATTTACTTTTACTGTGTGACTATTCATCGGGAGATGGAGCTATTAAGTTGCATCTGGACAGAGACTCTACCTTTTATCAATTACTGAGAGAAAACGCAGACCAGAGGAAAAATGTGGCAAAGTTGCAACACTTGTCAGGCGAAGAAGCTTCAGGAAAAAACAATCAAGGCTCAAGCTTTAGTCTTCTTTCTAAACTCTGACATCAAATAAAAGGTAAGACTGTGAAGGGTATCAAAATCAGGCTTTGATGCATTGCATCAGAGCTCCTCAGTGATATACCATTATGTCACGAAAAGCTTCTCGCAGTACAACAGCTGCTGTTTTCGTGGTTGACATCGAGTGTTAAAACTGGCAGGCTCTTATGGGCATGTCACATACAAATATTAGGAATTAATGAGCTTGAGGGGACAATATACAGTAAACGACCCGAACGAGGATAGATTTTATTACTTTAATTACCATCTTTACAGACTTAAAGATTCTGCACGTCTCTGCATTAAATCTCTAAACCATATAAGGTGAATTAGACATTTTAAAAATATTTATGGAGATAGAAAGCTATTGTTTATTTGAGCCCTATAAAGTTAAGGACCAACCTTGATCTCACCATAAACATTTTAAGGTTCCATCATACACAGCGAGTAAGTATGATTTTTAGCAGGAGAAAATTAAGACTAAAGTTGTAATCACAAAAATCTTCTTTGTAAACACAAATCTATTTAGAATTTTGATGATGAAAGCAAATGCTCCAGAGCCTGTTTCCAAATTACATTCCATATAAGACCTCTGGTAATGTGGTTTTCAGTTGCACTGCTAGTTATGTGTTTGGAAGCAACATATTAAAATACCAGTTAAATAATAATGCAATATAAAAATTACCTGTCCCATAATAATTTTTTTCATTTGCTTTATTAAGCACACTTTTGCTTTCTACCACTCTCCAGCTTGTGACCAGATCTTTATAGATCTACTTGGAACAATGCAAGAAAACTGGACTGTCTGTGTTGTAGGCAGTGAGGAACAACAATTCGTTGATGACCATAACCGTGTGTTTAATGTGTAGCTAGAAAAGGTAGACTAGCACAATCCTTTAAAAAAAATTTGAAAGAAAGGGCTTCATTGTAAAACTTTTACAATCTAAGGTTAAACAGACTTGAGGTTAATTCTTCAACAAACAAATCAAAGTTTACAAAATAATATTTTAGTCTGTATATGCATCACTAAGCAGAAAAATGTTCCATCCAGTTTTTTATTTCTTTATTTAGGGGAAATCAAAGGTTAACAGGCAATCCAAAATTAAGAATAATTTATTAAAACATTTATGTTCTCCTAGACTCCATTCAACGTATAATAGAAGAGCTCAGACCTTAAAGAATACATAAAGTCCAAATTGGCCAGTAGAAAAGCAGTGCTGGGTCACTGTTTTGCACTCACTGAACCTTTAATAATTGCATAATTTTTTTAACAAATAGTTGCAGGTTAGTGGAGCTGGAGCTCCTGACCTGAAGCACCACGAGCATCGTGTTGTTGTTTTGTGATTGACCGACCACATAATTGCTTAAATAAGCAGACACTCAGACATGAGCTCCTAATAAAGTCCTTGTTGTGTCTGTTGATGCTCATCCTCCATGCATGTGGAGCGTCCATCAGTCCCCACCTGACAGATCCCTACAACCAGGTTCTTAAAAGGCCTCCTTTTTTATTTTTGCTACTCCTGTCACATCTCTGCCATGTTGACAGCTCTAAGGGGGAAAAGCAGTTTTAAACCGAGGCGTGTTGACAGCCTTAGTGTAAGCATAACTGCTCCCATTTCTGCTGGTTTGCTTACAGGTGGGAGGTAAAGGCTGCTTTTAAGAGCTCAGGCCTATTGTCATTTGAATTAGATCTATGGAGCTGCTAGGCAGACTTTTCTGGATGGTTTTTCATACCTGTACTTCTGTCCAGTACAAAGCAAGATAAGAAACTACACTCTCCGAAGCTTTGACAATCAAATCAGATTTGTGGGAGGTATCACACCGTTGCCTAGCCAGAGGTCTGGTTATCCAATCGTGTAGTGCAAAGACTCCCCACTCCAAGATAAAATGCACAGAATGAAATGTTTTTGTGTTGGACAGATGTATGAATAAAGCAATCACATAAGGGTTTCTAGTTCTTGTTTGCTACAATCACTTCCCAGTAAAATTATACTTTTTTTAGAACTTTTTCTTTTCAATTCTGTCCAGGCTTGCAGCTCACAATAAATTTGTTCATTATAATGTAAATTTTTTTTAAATATGTTGGCTTAGTGTAAGTGTAAGAGTAAAATGTTACTGAAGAGAAATGTTCTTATGTATGGACATTCAAACTTGTGCATCAATACAAAAGTATGGTAACGGAGTGCAGGTCAGGATAATGTTTTCTGGAAGATTACAGTTTATAGACCCAACAAACCGACTCCATAGTTAAAACTACTTTAACTATTATAAAATATTCTCATTTTCTCAAAACACACCTCACAACAGTCACATCCACCTGATTTTTTTAACACCTATAACATAACAAACTGAAAACCAAAGCGGAAATATGCAAATTCCATCAAACTTGTGTCACTTTCCTTGGTTACATTTTGGAGGTGGACAAGTTCGTGCTTACCAAGAAATAGTTCAAGCAGAAACTGAATACTCAAAAATGAATACCTGTCAGCGTTTCCAAGGTTTGGCAGCTTCTGTCACAGATTCATCCCCAATAAGTCAAATTGTCGCTCATTTTGCTCTTCTGACCTCCACTAAAATCCTGTTTTCCCTGGCACCCCAAAGCTGATCCTCCCTTTTATCTATAAAAGGAAAAGGGAGAGATCATTAAAGGGAGGGAAATATCCCGTGCTGGTTTGGACAGATCATAAACTCCCAGACCGTTCAGACCCTGTTTTTCTCCAGACTCAACCTTTCCATATCATATCAACACGGTTGTAATAATATTGGGGTTGAGTATGCTCATAATTCACATTGTTCGTTTGCAACCGATCTTTCACCTTTTTAGATCTCTCCAGGTTACTAACCAACCATTTTCTGATCAGATGAGAGGGACACAGTATCTCAGTCACCTCTATTAAAAATCAGATTTGCTGCTGTCAAAATATCCTGAATCAAATCATTGCCTATTTCCATTGCACTTCTTCTCAGAAGGAATTATTTCCTGACAAGAAACGCACCCCTGCTCCTTCCTACAGCCCTGGTCAACAGGTATGGCTTTCCTCCCGAGCTATCAAATGGCACTGGGGGTCTGTCAAATCAAATTATGATTGGTTCTTAATATGCACTTACTTCAGCCTGGAATTCAGTAATCATAAATATCTGGTAGGAAGCTGGTGATGAAGAGAGGCTTATTTTTCAACATCATGGTAAAACTATCCATCCAAATTTATAACAAATCAAATCATAGAGTGAAATGTCATTATTTCCGCGTTTCCTGCAATAATGCATAATGCGCCTATTCTAACACCTGTGCTGCTACTTGTAGTAACGCATTCAGAGCGAGACCATCTGCTGCCAACCATTGCAGTCCCTGTACCTAACCTATCATTTCCCTGGCTCACATCTGTTTCTTGATCTACCATTTTCTGGCTCTAAACCTCGGATCATGTAGTTCAATGTTTAACCCTCCTTTGTAAGTCGCTTTGGATAAAAATATCTTTTAAATGCATAAATGTAAATGTAAATGTTTTTTACTGAACTGGATCATACTGGAATGTGGACAGAGTCAGACCTGACTTCTTCCTTGTTTCGCTGCTCTTGCTATTAACATCAAATTAATGATTGAATCATCCTTGTGATCCTAATTATACAGTATATATTTTTGGAGTATATCTTTTTGATGTAGTCAGTAGATAAAAAAATGTAAACAACTAAAGGGGAGGGGTGTTAAAAGTGTGGTTTAACCATTCCTATTTTATGAGACAACATTTTATTTTACTTTCATCTATTTATTTTTGAAGAAAAACTTTTAATGTGGTCCATTTCTCTGTTTGCAGATAAGGCACCTGCTAGAGAGACTAACCTTTTACATAGTACAGATGTAATGGTGCTGGCCAGAAAAGCATCAGCGAGTTTACAGAAGTTGTGATAAACCTTTTCCTTTTCTTTCTCCCACATTACTATGAGATTGTATGTTTGTACGCTGTTTTATTATTGAATTGTAAAATGACTTAGCTGAGCTTTGCTAGTGTACTAAGTTTGATCCAGGGCTCCATAATTCTTCACCATCTTTTATAATTTTGTTGGATTTTCTAGATAAACTCACCAGAAAGCCCAGCTCTGTCCCTCTCGACCAAGTGCAGATGGTTAGAGACAGATTAACTTTCTTACATTTTTGTAATTGTTTTGTTTACTTTTGGGTCTGATATTATAGTTTGATCCTAAATGTCATATTTACCATTTTCTTAACAGGAACTCCATCATAAACAAGGCTGTGGATTTATTTTAGATAATTTTAGATAATGTGACTGTGAGTGTTAAAATAAGCTTTTTCAACAGATTTTATCCTTTATTATTTACTTGCTTGTCATTTAACTTTTATGTCCTTGTACTAGTTCAGTCTCCCTAACATGGACATGTGTTTTGGATACATTATTTTTACTGTTTTTGTTTTGAAATTGTTTTTGATGGATTTTAGTTTATTCTTTGTTGTTATTTACTTGTTTTTGTTTAAATGTATTCATGTTTTTTTGTCTCTCTTTATTTTTTTTCCTGTTTTTAGTTCGTTGGTTTCATTTCCCTTTTCATTCCTGCTCTGTTTGTCCGTCACTCACCTCAGCCTTTTTGCTTCTTTCCCTCCTCAGCTGTGTTTTATTATCCAATTTCCTCTGCCTGCTCTTTTCCCAGCCACAACCATTTACCTCTAATTGGTTGCTCTGGTTTCTCAACAACACTCCCTCTGTGTAATTAACCTCCCTAGTTTATTTCTGCTGACTTGCTCCTTCCATTATTTTCCGGTTTTCTTGTTGTTGCCATTTTGCTCTCTTCTGGAATTCTGTTCTTTGCTGCCCTGAGATCTCGATTGCTTCATTGTACTGTAAGTTATTTTAATTTAAAATGACATATCATTACATCTCTTTGCATGAGTCCTTGTTTCAACAGAGTCCTTGCTATGGCAGGTGTTTTCAGGACAATAAAGTAATTTGGCTGTCAAAAGTCTTACTTTGAAAACAGTCTTTTCCAGTCTGCTCAAATTAATGAAACAATATTGGTGTAATCCGACAGCATCTGCAGTTCAGCACTTCCCCTTTTTATCTACTTCAAAAACACGGGGTAGTAAAATACACAAGCTAGTTTTTGGTTTTACTAAATCTGTATTTCCTGCATAGAGGATCATTGTGTTACAAAAGTCAGTGATCAGATATCTATTTGAGGCATCTTTAAGCGTCTATCTGATATATTCTTATGTTTTACAATAAAAAGATGTCTGGTGATGATATACGATGTTTAAGGTGTAACCTGATAGATTTCTCTCTGTCTGTTAACAATTTTCGAATACCAAGCAATTTCATTCGTATTATTCTTTTATGCTTTAGCTCATCTTCAAAGCTTAATGATGTTTATAAAAAATTGTATAAAACCCTTTTTCAATGGCTTAGCCAGAAGAAAAGAACGTCAGCGGTCGTCTGACTTTTTTGCCATGCAGCTGACCATCCAATGCAATAAAGGAGCAGGAATTAATTCTGCTAACAGATGATTGATTAAAGGACGAACACTGGATTAAAATCAATAGCAGCACTGCAAACCTCAAGTAGAATTTTATTTTTTTAACTATTTTCACCGCCCCCCAGCTACAGTTCGGAATTGATTTATCGAGCAGTCTTTTGTGCACAGAAGGCAGATTTTTAAGCAAAGGAAAAATTCATGAACGTTTATGTGTTTCAGTGACTCCAGCGGCTCGTCTGAGGTAAAGAAACAATAGGAAAACTAGTACTAGGAGGCCGGTTCCTCAGACCTGTGCGGCACTTTATGACAGCATTCTTTGTGGCAGCTTAGCGTTGTATGAGATGTTTTTCACCACCCTCGGTACGGCATCGCTTTAATGCCCAACATGGGAATACTGTCAGCCGGTTTAAAAGTTCAGACCGAAATACGGAGTTATACATTTTTTTTCTCTCTTTTTTTTTAACTACAGTCAGAAGTGACACTTTAAAAACCAGGGGAAGTTTGCATAGTAATGTGCAGTGACATAAGCAGGAGGCAGAATGTGAGGAGCAAGTAAGAATCAAAGGCAAAGTTTGGTAGGAAGCGGAGGAGAACGTCAACTTTTGATACCACATCAGGAGAAGTGGAGCGAAACAAGAGAAAAAATACAGCGCCGAGATGATATTCGTAACAAAGAAGGAGAAGCTCAGCTCACGTAGCAACGCAGTAAAAATAGGGGGTAAAAAATGCGCTTTGAGGTTTTTTTCCTCCCCTGAAAGCTATAGAGATGAGTGCATCGGGAAAAACTTAATTGTATTGGATTTCTTTTATTGTGAAACACAATGAAACCGTGGATAAAAATGGATGAAGCACAGTAACACTTGTGCTGTATGTAATTAGTGCATATTGACAGCTGTACTGTGGCCACTAGAAACTGCACACCAGCTCTGTGTCACCAGTAATTAATGCTCAGGGCAGTAAAGCTGCCTGTTACTGCTGTGCTTTACTACAAAGCCTATCTGCAGGCTGCTGCTTGGCCGAGCTCACTTAATAGTAATCTATCTTTTTTGAAACACAGTTTCTAGTAAAGGTTGATCCATATATGCACACTCACAGTTAAGCACCTTAGTTTTTTACACATACAGAAAAGCACAGAGTAAGTACATTGTCATGTCATTTTAGTCTGGGAGGTTTAATGAGTAAATTGGACCATCCTGGTGGCTGATCTTCATAAATTGGACATTGTAAGAGCAGAGTGTGAAGGTCCAATTGGCAGGGTGAGAGCACAGCGTTGCTCAAAATATTGCAATGCAAACAACATTATGGGTGACATACCAGAGTTCAAAAGAGGAAAAATTGTTGGTGCATCTGTGACCAAGACAGCAAGTCTTTGTGATGTATCCAGGGTAATGTCAGCGTACCACCAAATCCAACAGAATTAACTGTGGATATAAGAGGAAGCTGTCTGAAAAAAGCATAAAGCCTCTGCAAATCATGGCAGAATTAGATGTGCACCTCAACGCTCCTGTTTCTAACAAAACTGTCCGTCGGGAGCTCCTCAGGGTCAATATACTCGGCCGGGCTGCTATAGCCTAACCTTTGGTCACTTGTGCAAATGCCAAACGTCGGTTTCAATGGTGCAAGGAGCTCAAACCCTGGGCTGTGGACAATGTGAAACATGTATTGTTCTCTGATGAGTCCACATTTACATCCTTGAGAGTTACAGTGTGGAGAAGCCCCAAAGAAGCGTACCACCCAGACTGTTTCATGCACAAAGTGAAGCATTTTGGTGGATCAGTGATGGTTTGGGCTGCCATATTATGGCATTCCCTTGGCCCAATACTTGTGCTTGATGAGCGCGTCACTGCCAAGGACTGCCGAACCAATCTAGAGGATCATGTGCATCCAAAGTTTCCAACTTTGTATCCTGAAGGCATATAACAGGATGTCAATGGACCAACACACACAGCAAGACTGGTGAGACATTGGTTTGATGAACATGAAAGTGAAGTTGAACATCTCCCATGGCTGCACGGTCACCACATCTAAATATTATTGAGCCACTTTGGGGTGTTTTGGAGGAGCAAGTCAGGAAACGTTTCCTCCACCAACATCATATCGTGACCTGGCCACTATCCTGCAAGAAGAACCGCTTAAAATCCCTCTGACCACTGTGCAGGACTCGTATACATCGTTCCCAAAACAAATTGATGCTGTAATGGCTGCAAAAGGAGGCCCTACACCATAGAAATAAATTATTGTGGTCTAAAACCAGGCGTTTCAATTTCATTGTCCAGCCACTGTAGATGATTCTGTTTATGAGGAGATAACAGCTCCAGAAAGGAAACCATTGGTTAAAAGTGGTGTTGTCAGAGGAGAACCTGACATTAGGCAAAAACAGACAGTAAAGTCACAATTTTATAAACTAAATGTTAACATTTTAAACTTTCCTTTTAGTTGCATGTTAGTGTAAATTTTGCAGCTCCAGCGAGGAAATTCGTTTTGGGCATAAGGGCATAGGCTCTGATTTTGCCTGAGGCCGTGTAGAATTATTGAATATCTGCTAAATAATGTAGGGTTAAAAAAGTGGTTACTGTGGTCCAGTACTGGATAAATGGGTGGAATACACCTCACATGGAAGGTAAAGTCACAATTTTACTTTCACTATCCACAACAGTAAAGCAGTTCCTCCACTGATTCATTAAAGACCTAGTGCTTAAATTCCTCCTTCCTCCCGGCTCTGGCTAAATGCAGTGCCCCTCTGACATAAGTGTAGACATGCACGGCAGGAAGGAAATTCAATATGACGGTTCAAATACTAAAACGTTGTTGAAGCTTACAGATATGCTTGCTTATTAATCAAAGATACTTTTAAAGAGGCTTAAAGATAACCATTTAATATTGGGAACTTTTTTCTAATGCGGCTGATGCTACGTATCCTGCACTCTGTAAAAAAGTTCCAAAAGTTTTTCATTGATAAAACCTTCTCTGGGTCTGTCAGATCCCTCTGGATCTCCTTCATGCTTCTCCTGCCTTGAACAGTTTGAGCCGTTGACATTTTCTCCTTTGAAGCACATTGTTCATCTAATGAGGCTTTCTACCTCACCCATGGACATTATTCTCTCCTGTCAGTTTAAAGACATTTTTCACGCTGTGGATCCAACCATTGTAAATCTGCCCACTTTCATCAGGCTGTGCCAGCAGCCACTCATGGAAAAGGGTATTGACGAAGGAGTGCTTTCTGACTGTAGACTATTATCTAAAATAGCCATTATTTCAAAGATCTGAAAGGAAAACGGTTTGATTCATATTCACTATTAGTTGAGAACCAGCTGCATCAATAAAAAGTTTCAGCCTTGTTCTAGATCTGACAATAGTACAGAGATGGTCCTCAAGACACCTGTCCTTGGAGCTCTGGATTATGGGATTAATTTAAGGCCTGTAAATCTCCTCAAATCCTGTTATTCAAGGAGTCTAATTTTGAATTTATGGTGGACAATGCTCCTCTACTAGTAACTCCTCCTACCTAACACATAATATAAAATTCCTTTATTGGCCCATATGTATTTGAACAGTTTGGGTTCTACTCAAATCTTTGAACAATAAAGGCAAAGTTTTTGCGGTGGCTTTACCACAAGTGTGAGACCGTTTACCTCTCTGCAATGACCCCTGAGAGAGTGGAGTCTTTTAATGTTACACTTAAAACTAATTTTTTATTATTTGGCTTTTAATTCAAGCAGATTCTGAGGGTAGACATGCAAACCGTTTAATTTATTGTGGGACTAATCCAGGGAATCATTGCTTGCAGGCTGTTTTTTCCAAATTCTGTAAGTTCTCTTTCCTCAACTGTCTTTCCTGCATCCCAAAAAACTAAACTGGCCAAAACTTTGGCTCCAGGTTAAATGAAGACCTTAGTAACTTTAAATGTGAATTAATTTGCACTGAGAGAAAGCGAAAGAAAGAAAACCTTCATGTTTCCCTGGACCTCCCATGAGACCCAGCTGTCTAAAGATCAGAGGGCTATTAAATGTACTAAAACTGCCTTTAAACAAATTTTGCAATAGTCTAAAATTGTCCTTATGTTTTTTTAATTATATTATTATTAACTGGTAGCATATCGGTGTTATTTTTGCTGTGAATAATTTAGATACTTCACAAATAACAAATTTAAATTACTGTTAATTTAAAAAAATCACCCAAAACTAACCTGGGAGTAGGTGAAGGTTCCAGAAAGAGACAGATTGATTGATTGATTGAGTCAGTAATGGAGTTATGGGAGGTTTGTGTTCTGCCTGTCCTTGCTCCAGGTTATCCACCAGAGGGGCACCTAGAGGCTGACTGTGTGGGCTGAGTGCATTAGCACCTGTGTTTTCTCACAGGTGCAGATCATCATCAAATCATCTGTGCTACAGCATAAGAGGAGCAGGTCGTCGGTTATCATCACTCCACTGCTGACCCAAACCCTCCTGCTTGTTTGTTTTTGCTGCATGAAAAGCTTTCTCCTCCTGAGTGCTGTCCCTATATCTGTTGTGGTTCTCAACCCAGGTTCATCCATCCAAGATTCTCCCAAAGAAATCAACTCTATTCAAGTCATATCCTCTGGGTATAATATGGACCAAAGCTGTTATCTTTTTCAGTGCTACCAGATTGACTGACTTTATAATATGCTGTTACAATACAGTTGATCAAAATCTTGATTAGTTTGTTATATTGATATATTCATTAATGTCTTTTAAATAAAATATTTGTTTACCAACAAATTTATTCATTAAACTTTGGTACATTTGGCCCTGGCTGGACATGGTGGCTACATATTATACAAATACTGTCATAGTAAAATAAATTCCAGAAATCATCTTGCTAGAAGTGAACGGCATTATTTATTTAAATATATATATAAGATGTATTTTTGCACGATAAAGCTGCTCATAAAATGTACATTCTACCATTAGATGTTTTAATTTACCTAAGAACTAACTCTCAAATTTTCTAAATACCTAATTACATTTTATGGAATGCAACATTTATGCTCTTAGATTATTAAACTTTAGGTTTGAAGATTATTAACCTTAATATATATTTTTTGTAAGTGTCCTTAATTCTGAACTGCTACTAATGTGAAGCAGTCTCACTATAGTAGCTCCAGGGCTTGAACAGTTTAAATGAGCAACAGAAGTGTTGAGCTGAGGATAGCTGTCTGGGTTTCACCCAATAATCTGAACAAAGTGCCATCAGACAGCCAAGAGTCACCGATGATGAATCACTATACTTAAATCAAACTTGTTTTTTTCCCTTCTGCCTCGTTCACAACACGTGTAAATATTTTATGTTCACTCCTCCTACATGTTATAATTTATGGAGCACATCATTGCACCGTATGTTGGCGAGTGAAATGAATTCTAATGTGAGGACCGTTCCATGTGAGAGCGTGCGCGTGCTGAATGATAAACTGAAATCATAAATCCAAGAGGCTACTCCTCACTTTTAGTGCAGGTGATAAATGCCAAATCCGATATAAGATTTAACTTCTAAAAAATGGTTTCAGAGGAAGAGAGAAACACAATTATACTCAAATATTTAAATTCACATCAGCTGGAGTTTTTGATCCAATCTTTCTTCATTTTTTTAGCTTCAGATATTGTTAAAAGTCAGGCTTTTTTTTTTTAGAAACACTCTCAGAGCTTGTGGTACGAATAAGCTTCCGTCTGTTGTGTGGTGCTTTGGTGGCAGATGGATGGTTTCTGCCATATGGGTCAATGTTAGCCAAGAGACAAGAACATGGAAGCACGGAAAAGAAAATTTCTGCTGTCACAGTTATTCTTGGATCCTGGAGATCAAATCTAAAAGTTGTAAGAGAAACAAAAACAAAAGAATGCATGAGATCGTAAAAAACTATCATCTATATGAGCTTGACTTTTTTTATTAACGTTGTAAGCCAGGGCTATCTTGAAATAATTCAACTTGTTCTTCCAGCTGCTGAGCTTATTCTAAAGATCCAATGTGAACAGATTTTATGGATGTCAACTGGAGAATCATACTGAAATGACCGCCAAAAGCCAAAACACCTAAATCTGAGGCTAACGGCTGTTAGACAGCCATTACCTTACCAGGTAGAATGTTTTCATAACCAATTGTTCTGCACAAAAAATCCTTTGCGTCATTTTGATCTGGATAACCTCATAGGCTGCAACAACTTTAATCTTCCCAGATATTCCACATGTTCCACCAATCTCAATGTTTTCTTTGAGATTTTAAGTAAAACATCAAAAAGAATTTGTTTAGTTCTGAAGATGGAAGAAAATAACGGCTTTCAAAAAATACTTGGGGAATAAAACGAGTGCTTATATTTGTTTGCACAGGATTCTATTTGCTCCTTATTTCTATGAGAAACAGTTGAAGTCTTGTTGGATTGGTTGGGGGACGCCTAAGACTTTGTTTGAATCTTTCAAACACATTAATTGTACGATTGTTGTCCAGCTGGGAGGATAACTTCTCCATTCATATGTTTTACCACTTCCAACAGTCCGCATTTATCTTTCATGTACCTCTATCTTGCCTATAAACCCAGACATTTTATCTTATCTGACCAGCGTGTCTTCTTCCACAGGTGTAAGGTGTCTCATTTCTGGTTTGTTACAAACTGTCAACAGGACTGTTAAAGACTTCAGTGAATGTTATGTAGCTGGATCACGTGGTTGTAACAACCTGTCGACAGGTTGTTACAACTAAATTTGATATTTCAGTGTCATGACAAAAGAAAGTTCTCTGACCCACATGCATAGTCCCATATGAGATCCCAAAACTAGAAGAATTACAAGACAACAATGCAAAAATTACAATAGTTTTATTGTCTGTAACAGTTTTGGTATGTTTTTTATCCTGCAATGGTCGGGAAGAGAAAAAAAATATTAGAACAACAAAGGAGTATAAAGGAATATTGTTCTAGGATTGGTGGCTTACTTTTAATTCCAAATCCTGCAACTCACCAGAGTTTGCATGTGGCTCTTGGCATCATCTCTGATGACTTCTCCTCCGTCTCGTCAGTTTAGGTGAAGATGTTCATGTCTTGGTAGATGTGCAGATGGTTCATCCTCTCTCCTTGTTCAGATGATGGACTGAGCACATTTATGGGAGAAGTTTAAAGCTTGAAATATTGTTGTTGAACCTGGAACAGCTGCATTTACACTCAGATTAAATTACACAAAGATGGGTTGTAAATACAGAAAGATTTCCTCTGAACTGGTTGCAGTGGAATTTACTCAGATGTTGAAAATTAAAAAATAAAATAAGCATTGATGTATTCTGGATTCATGGGGATCTTGAAGCTCTGAAGGTCAGCTTGTCTGTTGGGATCTATTGCACATCATTAAAGTTGAATCTGTTTGCACAGAAAATCCATTAAAGCGGCATTAATGCATAAGATAATGCTAACATTTACGAGATCGTGCATCTCTCAGAGATCGGTTAGTGTTGCAGCGCCGCCTGAGCCAATTAAATATGAATGGCCACTTATCTCCTGCTGCACAACAACGGTATAATATTTAGTGCTTGATGATCTGTGTCAGGAGGGCTCTCCTTTGCCTTGATCCTCTCAATGAGAGCCTGGAAGGGCAATTAGAGCTCTTTTCGACAAGAAGGTGAGACACAGCTGGGACTTTTAAGAGCTGTGTTTTAGATGTACTTCAGATCAAAGTCTGTCGCTAACTGAGCTGTTTTTGGGGGGATTCCGCTTGTTTCTTGTCAATAAGTTCTGCTTTACCTCACCAGTCACTGTATGTCTCCACATTGAAGCGAGAATGTGTCTTCAGTACGACTGCAGCACTCACAAGAAAATGTGATGCTTCGTCTTGAATATTTGACTGTAGAATTTAATAAAAATTTTAAAGATATTGTTGATCAAGACAAATTTATTGTGGATGAGTTTAAACTGCTGAAGATTTAAAAAAACCAAATTTCTGAACAAGCCTAACCTTTATAATCCGCCATTGTTACCTACATCTCTGTCTGCCTCTTTCAGGTTAAACTGGAATCAAATAAGTGTTACTCTTACTTTTTTTTTTTTTTTTCAAAAATATCTTTGTTGGAAATTTAGCAGTTTAGATTAACAGCTTGAACATTTCTAAAAGCATGACAGCAATAGTAGTACTGTTCAGGTCAAAATAAAATATAAACAAACAAACAACAACAAAAGGCCTCTCGTAATCTTGGTTGTATTGCAACTCATTACATATTCCACGTATCATCTTTATATTTAGATATTCCATTCAACAGTGTATGTCCTCTAATAGAATTATCTGTAGGAACTGCAGTTAACATGTTCTTCAGTCACTTGTACTGTCATCCGAGATGCTCAGATCGTTGATATACATAATAAAGGGATTCCAGATTAACTCAAACAGATCCCGTTTGCCCTTTACTACATATGTAATCTTTTCCAGGGAGGGTAGATAACATCTGCTGCAGCCATTGGTTTATAGATTGTGCGTGAGTTTTTTTTCCAAAACAATGATAATCTTTTTGCATTGAGCAAACTAAAATTTATAAATCTTCTTTCGTTTTTAGTATAATTATGTTTTTCAGGATACAGTCCAAACAAAAAAGGGAAATTATTTTCTCAGTTACATCTTTTACCTCTTTCCAAAACAGTATAATCTTCCTACAATGTCACATACAGTGAACCAGAGTTCCTCTGTCCTCTGTACATTTTGGACACACATCAGGTATCTCCCTGTTATACCTATTGCCACTGGTGTTATATAGACCCGTATTAACCATTTAAATTGGATCATTTTAAGAGCTGTGTTGATAGAGCTGGTGTGGGCCAGTTTGCATGCTTTTTGCCAATCTTCCTCAGATAACTCTAGCAGTAAATCTGTTTTCCAAGCCTTAAGTCTATCATGAGATCCTTCAGATATATGTAATATCCTTGAGTGATAAAACTCTTTGATACCTTTCTTCAAACTGTCCTTTGTTAAAAATTGTTCTAAAGTTAACTAAGCTGGTTTTGTCAGCTCATTATTTTGACTCTTTCTCATGAAGTTTCTGAGTTGAATATATTTTAAGGTTACTCTTAGTTGTTACCTCTAAATGCGCAGTTCACTTTCTTCCAGTGGCCCTGATTCTTTTCCATATAACCTACCACACAAAACCATTTGAAAATGGTTAAAACAATAGGTCTAGTATCTACATCAAAAACCAAAAGAAGTCTGATGGATGTGGATCACGTTACTGTTGCTCTTCCAAGCTAAGAGGATTCTACCGACCCGAACAAGGTGTCAGATAAATCTCTCAACACTCCCCAGCATTTGAATAATTTCTGTGTTCTCTCTGAAAAACACATTTCACGGCACACTGGCATGAGTTTGTGGATGAGAGGCCAGGTACGTTTGGTTGTACAGCTGCAGTTATATCACGTAGCCGCAGGACTTGTGACCTTTACAGTGAAACCGGAATGGTCTTCATGTTAGCTGGTTCGGAAACAAGTAAATGGAAGTGACAAGTTTGAGATATGTTGCTCTGTAGACTTCGGTAGCCTGCGGAGCGACTCAGAGCTGCTTCAGCGCCTCCTAGGCAGGTTTCTCTTAAGGCCTCCACTGTGCACATAAAGCATGACAGGAAGTTTGAACTACAGTTGAAACAACTCACAGCCCCCCCCCCCCCATCCCCATCTTGTTGAGACTGAGTTGCTAATTTATTATGAGCACAAATGCATCAAGAAAACATTGATAAAACACGATCCAAATTAGAGACAGCATTAAGGGGCAAAGGGCAGTAGGGACAGAGAGGAAAAGGGAAATCAGCCCCCAAAGATCCTGATGTTGAAACCAACGGACACCAGCGAGCATCTCTAAGTGCATCCAGTGTCAGAAAGCATGAGCATTCAGGACGTCATCAGAAATGGACATTTCGTGTTCTCCCTTTGGTCGGATTGTGGCTGCTGACGTCCCTGTCAGGTCCTGGGCTTCTGGTCCATTGGGTCAGAGATGTATTAATCTGGCGGTGTGTTCTATTCTCCGAGAGATGTGGAGAAGGAGCACAGGCTGTTGAGGGTGGGGTGTATGTTTATGCTCTGAAGGTTCAGAGTAAAGTTTAAATCCTGCAGGAAGTAACAATTGAAATCTAGCACTTTACAGATTAGGGTGATTTAAGATGCTTTTTAAAATAGAGACGATTTGTAAGGTTTGTTTGTATATTTTTTTTTGTCTGCATTTTTTTTTTTGTCTGCTTGAGTAAATTAATTGAAATAAATTCTTCTTGTAGGATTTGATCTTATTTTTCCAGTGTTGTTTTGGGGTTTTATTTTTAAGATTTTTATATGTTTTAATAACTTTTCTAATCTGTTAATCTTTTACCTGTTGTTGGAGACTTCAATTGGTCTCTTTTTTACATTGTTTAACAATTGCTTGTTTTGCTTTGTTTTACTTCATTTTTTTATTTTTTTTTATGTAAACTCTCCCCAGGTACTCTGGCCATGACTATGCTTGTTTGTCCTGTGTGTCTCAATTGCTTCATTTCCACTAATTGGGACAACAGTTGTCGGTTTAATATGCAGATTTAGAGGAAACTGTTTTCACTTTCAGTTTTCAAACTCAGTGGCCGGATGGGGTTAAAACCCAAACGCCTAATGTTGCATCATACCAGCATGATGACAAACATAATACTTCTTTAGTCACCCAATCACTGAACTATGTTGTCTGACTCTGTTTAACTTGAAGCTGTTGGAAAACACAGAAGGAGAAGGAGATCTTGAGCATTTAGAATGTAAATAATCTAAACCCATAAACGACACAATTCTTTTTTAACAAGGAACACGTGGAACAAAAATCACAAAAATTAAGCATAAAATGTTGAGAAGGTGCAAAATTAATATCTAACATAACAGAAGATGAAATTCAAGCAGGAATTAGAAGAATGAAAGGGGGAATCTCTGCAGGGACAGATGGTTTGTTTTGTACCATTCTGTAGAATGGTACAAAACAATGCACGAACGCCTAATTCCAAAATTATTGAAAACATTTAACTGGATTCTGGAGAACAAAAACATTCACCCCTCATGGAGGGAGGGAATCATTTCGGTTATACCTAAAGAGGGGAAAGACAAATTAGAGTGTGGGAACTACCGTCCTGTAAGTCTCCTAAATAACGACTATAAACTATTCACTTCCATATTATCCCAACGAATAGAATTGATATTACCGCTATTAATACACAAGGACCAGACCGGGTTTGTTAAACAAAGACAGACCCAAGATAACATTAGGAAAACACTGCATATCACATTATTATGAGACATATCACACATTAAAAACTGGAGTCGCTGATATTAGGTTTGGACGCGGAGAAAGTATTTGACTCAGTGAGGTGGTCATTCCTATACAAAGTACTTTTAAAATTTGGCTTCCATATAAATATAGTTGACATGTTTACAGCACTTTATAACAAACCAACTGCTAGAATCAAAATCAATGGAAGCTTAACTAATTCATTTAATTTGAAAAGAGGGACGAGACAGGGGTGCTGCGCATCGCCACTCCCCTTCGCCTTGTTCATAGAACCAATGAGTCAGCTAATTTGGCAGAACGCAGAAATAAAGGGGGTAACAATGGCATTCGGGTAACAGAAACTGGCCCTATTTGCAGACAACCTATTGACCTAAACCTCAACTGGATCAAACACTTTGCGGGAGTTCTGCTGGAAAAATATCACAAGATTTTTCATCACACCGATTCAAAAACGTCACCTGGGCAACGGGGATGCTTGTTGGTAGACTCTGTGGGTCAAATGGAACCAACCACTTCCATATTTTATGGGACTGCCAAGTAATAAAACCATACTGGGAAGAGATCCACAAACATATTAAAAATATATTCAACGTGAACATTCCATTAAAATGTGAAACTATGTTTTTGGGTGATATAATGTTTGAAACATGGAACATAAAAGAGGAGAAAACTGTTGACTATGTTATTGGCAGCTAGTAAGAAATGTGTCACTAGGAAATGGCTAAAAGTGGAAACCCCCAACATCGATGAATGGATTGAAATATTTTACGAGATTTATGTTATGGAGAAGATCTCATTTTCCCTCGAAGTTGAGAAGGAAAGGTTTTATACGATTTGGACCAAATGGAAACCGGTCAGAATGGGTTTTACCTGATCAAACTTTGTTAGTTTGTTTTGAACCTCCCCCCCCTTTTTTTTTTTTTTTTTTTTATTCTTAAAGGTGCGCTCCCCAGTTCGGTTATGTTTTGTGTTATTGCTTTGATCTCTGTAGAATGGTTATGTGAGAGAAAATTCCTGAAGGGCTATATAGACAGAACCACTGTGTCTTAGACAGACTGAGTTAATGTAATTATGTAAACCTATTGGTGATGTTGATATGCCTTTCTAAATAAAAAGAGAATTAAATTCAGTTTTACAAATTCCACAGGGTTTTCATTCTAACCTGTTTGGCTCACATTTATGATTTATAGGACCTGACTGCATTTCAGCAATTAATTTACAGTTTAATTAGGGTGTCTGACGAAGATTAATATATGTGATAATAAAATTATTATTGATTTGATGTCGTATTCATCAATTTTGTTCACGAAAACTAACCCAGGCAGGATCCCCCTAGAGGAATCCCAGCAATGACTTTTCCATCTCTGATTGGAGCAACTTCTTGCTTAAACACTTCTCCAGCTTTTTTGTTTTTGACAGCGTTACTTTTTCTATCATAAAGTCCTTAGATGCAAAATTATACTGTATGTTGCAGAAGTTTTAGCTAATTTTTCTGAAAACAGATGTCAAATAGAAGCTAAAGAGCGCAGGTTTGAGATCATTTCCAAACATTTCAATGGCATCCGTCAGACATATTGAATTCCTGTTGATGTCTGACAGTCAAGCCAAACCGAATGTGCCAAGCTTGATGTTAAACGAACAAAGCATTCGCTGCCATAACCGACAATGAATCAATTTTGACTTATCTAAACAGTGATGGTGGAAAGCTGCCATTATAGTTGACAGGTTTTAAACATCTGTCTCTGAAGCTGATCCACAGCAAAATACAGCACTGGTTTTGGGCTGAGGAGTGCCTGAGAGTTGTACCTTAGTGAGAAACCACTAATGCACAACACTTAAGAATGAGAACTTGTAATTTTGCTGCAACCTTTAGACTACTGACCATTCTGGCTGCCTCACTGTTCAACAAAGGTCACAAACAATTATCGACCAATATCAAACGTACCTTTTTTTGGCTAAAATATTAGAAACAAATAGTTTTTCAACAGATTAATGACTTTTTAGCCCTGAACAACTGTTTTGATGTCCATCAAGTGGGGTTTCTTCAACATCACAGTACTGAAACTGCTTTTGTGAAAGTATTCAATGACCTATGTCTAAAGACTGATCATAATAAAATGTCAATATTAGTTGTACTTTACTTAAGTGCTGCATTCAATACAGTCGATTATGGTATTTTATTATCTCGATTAGAATATTGGGTTGGCATGTCCGGTGTAGTATTCAGCTGGCTTAAATCTTACCTGTACGACAGAACCTTTTGTGTTTCCATTGGCAGCTTTAAATCCAAACTGACTGAAATCACCTACGGAGTTCCCCAAGGGTCCATCCTGGGGGCTCTTCTTTTCAATATCTATATACTTCCATTAATTCAAATTATTAAAAAAATAACACAGAATACCACAACTATGCCAAAGACACATAACTGTACATTAGTCTTTCACCAGGAGATTACAGGCAGGTTCAAATACTCAATAAATATATTGAGCAGATTAATTTCTGGATGAGCCATAACTTTCTCCAACTAAATCAAAACAAAACTGAAATTAGTGTTTGGACCAAAAGATCAAAGAATAAAAATAATCACCCACCTTCAATCTGCTGGTTTAAAATGCTCTGACAAAGCTAAAAATCTGGGGGTGAGCATGGATCCAGATCTGAACCTCAATAACCACCTGAAATCTATCATAAAAACATCGTATTACCGTCTCAAAAATATTGCTAAAACTAGACGACTAATGTCCCCACAAGATTGTATGAAATTAGTTCATGCCTTTGTCTTTAGTGGACTCGATTACTGCAATGCCATTTTCACTGGATTACCAAAACCAGCAATAAAACAGCTCCAGCTCCTCCAGAATGCCGCTGCAAGAGTCCTAACTAAAACAAAAAGAGATCAGCATACCAGTCCAGTTCTAAGATCCCTGCACTGGCTGCCTGTTGCTCAGAGAATAGAATTAGAATAGAACATGGTGAAGCAGCTTTTAGCTTTCATGCTCCAACACTCTGGAATAAGCTTCCTGCTCACTGTAAAACCGCCCCTACATTGGGTTTATTTAAAACAAGATTAAAAACCTTCTTATTTAAATATGCCTACTCTTCTACTCATTCACTATATTTAAAATATTAATGTTTACTTTGTTAATTTTTAATCTGCTTGATCTTGTATTATTTATTATAATTTTTTTATCTTCTTGTATGTTGTTTTTAACTTTCTTGTACTTGCACTTTGTATTGTCTTTGGCTGAAAAGTGGTGTATAAATAAAGTTGCCTGGCCTTGCCTTAAGCAAGCTCTGCTCTTTTGGTGATATGGCTCTGTAGAATAAGAGGTTACTTTTAACCTTCTGTTTTTTTCACTGCACCTACACCTCTCATGTTGATGTTCTTAATTTTCCAGAAAAAATGATTCTTTAGCAGCTATAGTCTTTACTATGTGAGACATTTGTGATGTAAAGCCATGGTACTTTTGTTTGATAGTAATTTTTGTGATCAGATGCAGACAGTGATTTTAGTTGATCTTTGACTGTGATCAGTCAGCTGAACAAAACATTTCACCTGGATTTCACAGCTCCGCCTCTACTGGTCTTATGATTGGTTTCAGGTGCCTTGGTGTTCAGTGTTTTAAGGTCAGGGACAATGAAACATGCCTTAATGTTGTGTTGAAAGATTCTAGCTAACAGTGGAGGGCGGATTGGGTACAAGTAGACTTCTGGGGAGTTGGTCTGATCCAGAGATAATATATTCAGCTTATTTTTTGTCTCATTCTGGTGGATCCAACAAAGCACAAAATACATCTACTTGGCGGATGGATAGATACATTGGATGGATATGTAGCCTGTTTTAATAGCCATTATGTAGAGCAGCCAGTCAGGAGCAGAATCATTATTTTATGCACTTGACATATTTTGTATGTATACAAATAAAGGAAGTTAATCATTAAGTTACAAACATTTAGAATTTCAAATGATCATGTAAATTCTGTTAGATTTAGAGCTTGTTAACATTAAATACAGCAAAAAAATGTTAAACATTTGTCAAAAGATTGATGTTTGGAAAAACTGTATCACTGCTTTATTTGATATTTTACTTTGATTTTTTTGCTGTCTAGTATTTGTTGTCTAGTATTTACCTGATGGTGTTGTTCACTTGTGACATGATCAGCAAACTGACCTTTCTCTGATTTGTGTTTTCCTGGAAGCAGATGTCACAGGAGCTTCTTGTTGTGTCCTGGAGCCTCGGTTCAATTGTTACTGTCTTTGTTATCCTTCCATTAAAATCACATCAGATCAGCAGGAATGGGAACCTATAGAACAAAATAATTGATTTCAATCCTAACGAGATGGTCATTCTGTTTCTAAAATGATTTGCTGAGGGATGTTGGTGCTTCTTGAGAGATTTCATTTCCTGTTATTTTCCTCCCCATCATCCCACCATCTATTACTCCTCCAGCCTGTCTTTAACTTTGTTAGATTTGTTGTCCGATGTTCCACTTTGTACCCCCTTCAGGGGAAATGACTTAAAATCCAACAGCAGCTTAAACAGAGCAACCCAAGTGAAATCAGAATGCACATCAGGTGGTGGCACATCAAAAAGCACTTTAGGTTTACACGCTCCTTCAGCACACCTGAAACATTACGGATGCTGGTATATTTCCACTGGCTGATGCATCCAGATGAAATTTAAGCTGAATTGCAATTTTCTTTCGATAAAAGATGATCTCCCATCTTCTGACAGGAGGAATGCATCGGCAAAGGATGTTCTAATGTATTCAAACAGTGTCCCCTTGTGGCTGGTGTTGGAGGTATTTACAGATTCTGTGCAAACAGAGATACTACACATTATTTATGTGTGTGTTGGAACTTGGTAAAGAATTAAGGAGGGGATTAGATGTGACATCAGAGAAAGTGGGGTCGTCAGCACACAAAATCGGTCACTGAACATGAATCATACAATTAAAAGACTCATGTGGTGCAAATGTACAGAGCAGAATTTCGATATAGGACTGAATGTCAAACAAAAACTCCTTTTTTTTCCTTTCCCCTCAGGCCCTTTAAGGATTTTTATCTCCATTGACGTAGGTTGATACATATACATTATTTTTTTTAACCACAACAAAATCACAGTCCAGCTTTACAAAAAGGTCAACCACCGATCAGCTACTGCTTGGCTGACAGTGGAAGGAGAGGCCAAGCCGGACTCTCAGGACTACTTAGCTGTTTGAGATGAGAGCAGCGTTCCAGGCTTTCATCTGCTCTGCTTGAAGCTACTCTCAGATATGCCCCTCTTTGTCTCTCTGGCTCCTGCATCCGTAAACATGCGTGGACATGTGGACATCAGATGCCCCAGGGAGGGGGGAGATTTTCTGCCGCTGTGTGCTCGCCGAGCAGGGTTTACCTCCGGGTCATCCGCTGACATTCTGCGGTGGCTGACAGAGTTGTAGCGCAGCTGTAAGTTCAAGTGTTGTCAGGTACAGAACAAGAAAGAAGTAAATTGAATGAAGACCGTTTTCAAACGTCAGCTCAGCTGTGGCTGTTTGTAAAATGTCACTTCATGCAGTGACAATCTGTAAATGGTAACAAAAGAACGAGTAAAGAGAAAAACTCACTCTGGGTCTCTGAATCCGGCAGATCATATCTGAGTCGAGCAATAGTATTTGGTCCAAGCTTTGAGTAGTAGCCGAAACAGTTTTAAGGGCAACTGGGGGGAAAAAACCTCCAATAATAGTTAATTAACTCAGCCATCTACAGAGGCAGCCATACAGCTTTGGTCTGTTTTAAACTGATGGCTTTCTATGACTTGGCTTTAAAGACCAGATTACTGAAAGCTCAGTAAGAACAGTTCTCTCTCCGTTTCTCTTCTTAGAAGATAAAAATTCCTCAATAATTCGGCTAAACAGTGTTTTCTTCCACAATAACTGTTTTGACCCAGAGGGCTTTAAGGCATAAGTGATGTAGGTCTACAGATTTACATCCTTAACTAAGCCAGGATATTTGGACATCCCCTTAATTATAGCACATCTATGAGCAAAACAGCTTTAGTGTCATCCCAAAAACAACTAAAAGCTACTATCATCATTACTACTTGAAACAAACTTCAATTGTTTTACTCACTGCCTAATTAGTTCACAAATTGATTATCTGACCACTTGGGGACGCTCATTAAACATTAAAATATTCTCGTAGGTTCGGTTTGTTTTTGAAATTATTGTGACAAAATACATCAATTAGATGCTGATGTCAATGAAAGTAATGTACCCGGTCACAACGCAGCAGAATACAGTGAAATGTAACAAATCCAAGGATACAAACAAAGTGAAAATCAAGAGTCCGACATACATAAAATAAATGACTAAGCTTAATGTTCCAAAAATCACCCCTCATTGGTCCAGGTACACTAAATAGTATGACAGCAACTTCGCTGCTTGATTGTCCTGGAATTTTTACATGTGCCAAAAAGATGAGTCTCACTTGTACAAATCTGATGTTGAAAAGCCTAAGGTAAATGAGGCATATTGTGAAATGATTAAAGATGCTCTATTCTAAGAGTGAACTAAAGGTGTTCATTGTGTTTTACACAAAGAAAGATCTACAGCATTTTCCCCCAGAGGTGAGGAACATAAAGGATGTTCGTCTGTAGTGGATGCGCCATTGGTTCTTGCCATCATCATTCCAGAGGCAGCTCTATACATCATTCCTATTTTAAACTATACTTCAAACTACTAGATTAAACTGACAATTGTTGCTTCTCTATTGAATTATTAAGGACAAGCAGATCTACCAAAGGCAAATATTTTACCTGGACACCTGCAGCTTTTAGTTTCCAACAGGCTTTCAGTAATACTGTTTTTTAAACTTTGGAATAAGAGTTTATATGTAAACACTAAAAACACATAATAAATCTTACTGTTTATAAGATTAAAAGTGACCATAAATCCAAGCATATGTGAATAAGTTTCTTCCGAACTTGATGTGTGTCATGCTAGGATTATTTACAAACCCACATGCAGAACACAACACAGGAGAGAAAGTTTCAGTGAAAGTGAATTTATTCAATTATAACTGAACAGGGTGAAGTAACGGGTCTGGTCCAGAGAGAGGCGGGGCTCACGGACACAAAACACAGCGAGGAGGTGGTGAGTTCAATGCCGTGGGAGACGGCAATGCCGACAGACACTGGAAAGATCTTACTTGTGGAAGTGGGGTGCGAAGCCTGGGGGGTTTGCTGAGGGTGTTCGAGGTCCTTTAAGATGAAGTGTGATGGAGGGCAGGCAGGTAGGTTAAGGTAGACAGGAGCTGCACGACGGTCAGTCAGAGAATCCAGGCGGCGCTTGAAAACTGACGGACGTGGTGAGTTTGGGGATTCGGGCAACCAGTGGGTTCGTTCCACAGCGTCACGAGGATGGTTTTATCCAGAAAACCAGGTAGATCGCCACAAGAAGGATCCAGGGCGTCTGAAGGTAAAACCTGACAACAGGAATAAACTGGAAGAATCACTAAGAGATCAGATCAACAGGGGAAACAGAGACTAACTCTAGGAGGCTCAGAGGTACCGTTACTGGCTAACACTCAGGCGCCGAAGTACTGGCCGTCAGCTCCTCTTGTGCTCACTGCTTGATGAACAGATAGGACTCAGGTGTGCAGGAAGACAGCACACAACTGCGGGAAAGGTGAGTCTGACGCTATCCGGTGGCTGAATGGTGAGTGGCGACAGCAAAGAACAAACAGCAAAGGACCCCGGATCACAACAGTGCACCCCCCCCCC
>JAVLVB010000913.1:1053794-1066493 GCA_032876305.1 Orestias chungarensis
CCATCAACATCACGGGCGGGAGGAGGGGGCTCTGGAGGAGGGCACAGCGTACTGGTCAGGACGGGCTTAATTCGAGATACATGGAAGGTGGGATGAATGCGAAGGGAGGCTGGAAGGCAGAGACGGACAGCAGAGGGATTGATAATAGCTTCAATCTCGAAAGGACCGATAAACCGGGGAGAAAGCTTCTTGGAGATAGACTTCAGGGGAATGTCACTGGACGACAACCAAACCTTCTGGCCAGGAGTGTAGGCGGGAGCTGGGGTCAGTTTTCAATCAGCCTGACGCTTGTTTAGCTCGGCTATACTGTTGAGGTTGCGAATGGTGGTTCTCCAAATGTTCTGGCAACGGCGGATGTGGTGGCGAACCGAGGTCACAGATGTTGGCCTCTTCGGACGGGAGTAGCGGGGGTTGATAGCTTAACGAAGCTTCGAATAGAGACAGGCCGGTGGCGGCAAAAATGTGGCTATTGTGGGCATACTCGACCCAAGGCAGGAAATGACACCAATCAGATGGGTTTGAGGAGATAAAACAGCAGAGTGTGGTTTCAAGATCTTGGTTTTGTCTCTCGGTTTTGCCATTAGTCTGACGGTGAAAACCAGAAGTCAGTGAAACCTTCGCATGAAGTGCGGTACAGAAACATTTCCAAACCTAAGATATTAATTGGGGTCCCCTGTCGGACAGGATCTCCAACGGGATACTATGAAGGCTAAAAATGTGTTTGATCAGTAGGTGTGCAGTCTGAAAGGCTGAGGGCAATCTTCGGAGAGGAACGGAGTGACAGGCTTTAGAAAAACGATCCACAATGGTAAACATGGTGGTCATGCCTTTGGACGGTGGCAATCCGGTGACAAAGTCAACGGAAATGTGGGACCATGGGCGTTTGGGTATGGGAAGAGGCTGAAGGAGACCGGACGGGGGTTGATGGGATGATTTATTTCTTGAACAGATCTTGCAGGCTAAGACGTACTCCTTTACGTCCTTGTGAACAGAGGGCAACCAGAATTTACGGTTAACGAGCAATGGTTCGACTGATACCTGGATGACCTGAGAACTTGGAAGCGTGGATCCACTGCAGGAAACGGGCTCGAACGGAGGTAGGTACGTAGATCTTGTTAGCTGGGCACGAGTCAGGGGCTTGTTCGGACAGCTGAGCCTGCTTTATTAGATCCTCTATCTCCCAGGTAACTGCGGCCACAGTGCAGCTTGGGGGAAGGATAGTGGCTGGAACTCTCTGAGTTGTCAGGTGAATGTAGACGGGACAGTGCATCTGGCTTTATGTTATGGGAGCCTGGACAGTAGGAAATGGAGAGGTTAAATCTGGAGAAAAACAATGACCAACGTGACTGACGGGGGTTAAGCCTCTTCGCTGATTGTAGGTTCGACAGGTTTTTATGGTCGGTCCAGACTAGTACCGGATGTTCAGCTCCCTCCAGCCAGTGCCGCCACTCCTCCAGAGCCAAGTTAATGGCCAATAGTTTGGCCAATAGTTTGGCCATTAACTTGGTCTCCCACATCATAGTTACGCTCTGCGAGAAAAAAAGGCACAAGGGTGAGTTTTATTGTCATGGGAGGAGATCTGGGACAGCACGGCTCCCACTCCAGTATCCGACGCGTCAACTTTGACGATGAACTGTTTAGATGGGTCAGTTTGGATGAGTACAGGGGTGTTGGCAAAGACGTTCTTGAGTCGAGTGAAAGCGGCTTCAGCCTCCGGGGTCCAACTGAAGGAGATCTTGGTACAGGTGAGGGCAGTTAATGGCAGGGCGGTTTGGCTATAATTATGGATGAACCTACGGTAAAAGTTGGCGAATCCGAGGAAATGTTGTAGTTTTTTGCGGGTCTCAGGGGTCTGCCACTTCAGTACCGCTCGGATCTTCTCCTCCGTGGGTCTTATCTGCCCGCACCCTAGTGTGAATCCGAGGAATGAAACAGATGGTTGATGAAACTCACATTTCTATTCTTTGACATATAATTTATTTTCTAGGAGACGTTGTAGGACCAGACGTACATGATGTTTGTGTTCCTCAAGAGTCGTGGAGTAGATCAGAATATCATCGAGGTAAACAAACATGACGATGTTTTGGAAATCCCTCAAAACATCGTTGACAAGGGCCTGAAAAAAGGCAGGAGCATTTGATAACCCAAAAGGCATCACTAGGTACTCATAGTGGCCGATGGGAGTCTTAAATGCTGTCTTCCATTCCAGCCTTTGCGATGGCGGAGTAGATGATATGCATTTCTTAAATCAAGCTTGGAAAAAATAGTGGCACCGTGAACTGGATCGAAGGCTGAAGATAACAAAGGCAGGGGGTACTTATTTTTAACGGAAGATTTTGTAAAGACGGCTAGTGGGTAAAGGTGCACCGGGTAGAAGATCTATGGAACAATCATACGGACGATGAGGAGGTAATGAGAGTGCCATCGACTTACTGAACACTGGAGCGAGGTCGTGATAATCAAGGGGAATGGTCGACAGGTTTGGCGGATCTGTTTCCTGCTGTTCAACCGGTGACGGACCTGGGGGAACAGCTGAGCGGAGACAAGATGCATGACAGAAGGAGGACCAGGATTAGACATGCCTTTCTGACCAGTTGAGGTGAGTTTGCCGTGGTTTCCGGAAATGATTAAATGTAGCGGTTTAGTCTGAAGAGTTATTTGGGGAAGGGATCTTCCATCAATGGCCATGACTCATAGAGGGACAGTTAGTGGTTCGGTCTCGAGAGACATTTGTTGGACTAGCGGGATGTCAATGAGATTCTGTTCACAGCCTGAATCAACTAGAGCGGACAACGGTAATGTCTAGTTCTATAACACTAACGTGGCAGGTAATGATAGGCGAGGGGAGTCATTACTTCCTCTACTGGTGGACCGAGAAGTTTAAACGGACCGGGCACTGGGCGAGGAAGTGTCCAGGGTATCCACAGTACAGACAAAGACGGACTGAGATTCGCCTTTGTCGCTCCTCTGGGGAGAGGCGAGTCCGACCCACCTGCATGGGTTCGGGGTTTTGAGGAGCAGGAGGAGAAGGAGAGACCACAGGAGTATATGTAACACCTGCCAGGTTCCTAAACAGCGGGTCTCTCCTGTTTCTATCCCTAGTACGAGACCGGATTCGGTTATTCAAGCGAATGGTCAGATTTATTAGTTCTTCTAATGTGTCTGGTTTGTCTAAGGTAGCGAATTCATCTTTAAGAGACTCATTCAGAACGTTAAAATAAGCGCTCTTTAATGCCGCTGCATTCCATTCGGTAGTTGCACAACAATGTCTGCACCCCAATCTTGAGGCCCTCTTTAAAAATGAAGCTAAATACGAAAAATGTAGTTGATAAAGCATTTTAGAATATTAAAACAATATAAAAAACATGTTGCTCAATAATATTGGCTTTGATGCTGACCGTGTTGTCATTGTACCCGTTTTTATCTGTTGGGGTAAAAATGCCTCTAGGCTCTAGCAAGAGTCAGTGGTCAGGGGTCTCTTACATTTTTATGGGTCCCAAGCTGAAAGGAGAACAAAAGCCAGTTATGAATGCTTAGCTGGTGAACTAAGAATGTAAATGAAGTATCATTTGTGAGTAAGTCTTCTCAATACGTACTTGTCACATCACTGGTTGAAGACTTAACACTGCATGTCACCTTGGGTTATTGGACTATTCTACTGTGGGGGATGAAGGATGGAGCTAAAGGCAGAGCAATCCCGAAATAAGGAGGTGTAAAGCAGCCAAATGTGTTCAAGGTTTATTTGAGTGAAATGTTTCTGTTGAATAATGGCAAGTGTATCATTATTTGCTTCAACAATACATGGAGTCAATGATGAGCAGCAGCTAAATTCAGAAAAAGTTTCACCTTAGCTACTTTATGTACTCTTCTGAACCTGAGACTCTCCTCCAGTTTCGACTTTTACCTTTCTTACTTCTCTCCAAAGCAGCATTAATGTTTCTCTTCTGCAGCATTCAGCAGTTACTCATGTCCAAGGCAACATTTCCCTTATTGATCTCAGCCGTTTGTTCAGCACAAAGCCCATCGGGCTTTTCTTTTATGTCCCCCTTTTAACAAAGACAATAAACCCAAGGTGAGCACTTCTATGGAAGTGAAGGTAGAGCAGAAAATGTGACTCAGTCAATCTAACACAGAGTTCAGGTTTCTACCAATGCGCTGTGACGATAAAAGGCCTGGAGCCCAGGGCTTCTTCGTTTAACTCTGAGTGTCAAAGAATGTTCTCTGTCTCTTGTCAGAAGTATTTTGAGTCAAGAGAAGCTTTTACCTCAGGTGAAGTCGTTTTACGTAATCATGTCACTTTGAGCTTTTAATAGAGATAACCATTTTCAGCATCAAGGTAGTTCAAATGGTTTTATGTGATTAGCGGGCAAAAAAAACGAGAAAAAAAAACAAGCAAACGAAAACATTGTGTAGTTCAAATGGTTTTATGTGATTAGCGGGCAAAAAAAAGGAAGAAAAAACAAGCAAACGAAAAAATTGTGTATAAAAAAACATGGGAAAGCACATTACAGTGTCAAAGTAAATGAAAATTGTTACACGTTTAAAAACAAACGGTTTATGATGTTTTGGTTATTTTTAATCATAGGTAACTGTAAACAAACAGGGTTTTAGCCTAGATGGTGTTTCAGCAATTTACCATTTTCTGAAAGGTTTGTTCCAGATTAGGACGCATAAAAACAAACTGCTGCTTCTCCTTGTTTGGTTCTTATTTTAGATACGCAGAGACTAGATCCAGAAGGCCTGAGTGGCCTGGTGGGTTACAATGTATTGCAGTGCGAAGTCATATACTGATTTATAAACTAACAAAATCATTTTATACTCTGTCAGGTAGCTATAATAAGGACTTTTGAATTGAAGTGGAACTATTGTAACTGGTTTCCAAGTTTAGTGAAAACTTTTAGTTAAAACTCTTGGTAGTTAGGTAGAAATCTTTCATTTCATGCCTGTTTAATAAGAAGGAAAGTGTTTCAGAATAATACATCAGATAGCTTTTATGTCTGAGTTACCTTAGAGGTCTACCAAGACCTGTGAATAGAATAGAATAGAATGGAATCTCTTAAATATTAACAATACTATATAACCATAAGCAGATTTTTTTTTATTGCATAATATAAATATGAAAGAATACTACACAACTAAAATAATAAGCATGCACATGAAAATATGTTAACTTGTAAATAGATCTATAAATGATTCCAGATAAAAATTAGATTATGTCGCTCTGAGTTTGGAATTGTAAAGTCTGATGTCTTCTGACAGAAACTATTTCCTGACGCTCTTAGTGATATAATGAACTTCTATCTATTGGTGGATGTTTTCAGAAAACAAATCTAAAATATTTGAAAGACAATGTGGCTTGGGAAGCCGTAACAAGTAGGTTCAATGCTACTTGACACGTTATTTGTGGGCATTTGCAAAACAGCCAATCTAGGAGCACCATTTCATTTGTTCAGCATCCAAAAGGATGAAATCAGTAAGAAAATTCATGTGAGCTTCTGTTATGCTTAAATAGTTTTCACTGTGTTTTGATTAATATTATGATACGTTTGGTGAATAAACTATTTCAAAAATGTAGTTTTAAATGTTTTAGCTTTTATGGACGGCTGTCCTCTTTAGGTTGCTTGAATACCAGGATCCACTGTGGGTAAAACTTATAATCTTTGTTTTTTTTGTTTGTTTGTTTTCTTACATTGTGAGTTTTTAGTTGTCCCCCTGTTGTGTTAAGATAAAAATATGGAGCAGACTAGGCTGTGAACCTCCTAGAAAAATAATTCATACACCCTGAATGTGATTCTAAACTATAACTTCAGTGTATTTGTTTATGATTTTACTAAAGATATCAGGGAGCTCATTGGACATACTTCAAAATACTTTTTTTGAAAAAAACAGTAAAGAATTATATTATATTTGTGTGTTAACTGCTAAAATCAATTTCAGATTTTAGCTTTTTTTGTTCTTATTAAATAATTAGATTGATTTTTACCGTAAAGTATTAATTTTACCAAAATGTAACATTAGTACTTTATCCATCTTCCGTTTATTTTACATTTTCATTTAGTTTAAAACCTAACAATATAACTAAAATAGACAACAAATTTCCTATATCATTATAGATTCTGAGCTGTCTATTTTCAAAAGATCAGGTAACATGTCATTGTTTGCAGCTTTGATTGATTGGTTTGATCCTGATGTGTGAGTGTGGCCTTTCTTCCTTAACAGAGGATTCAGTGTGGGGCATGCAAACTGCCCACCTGTCTACCGTCTCCCTCTACTGGAGATTTACAGAGCTGCAGGATGACAATAATGTGCAGGATATTACCGACTTGCTCCTCCTGAGTCTCTAATTGTAATTCCGAATTTCAAAGTAGATTTTATGTCTGACACACCTTCACTCCTGCTTATTTCCCTTAAAACACAATAATTTAATGAATAATGAAATCATTTTGGAATTTTTCATGAGATTAGAGAGAGGAACAACATTGACCTGTTTCCTCACGACCTGCTCTAAAAAGCATGGATAGATGGAGGAAAAAATGATTACTAAATCATATTTATTTTTCTTCTTCCTCCATTTGAGGTGATTTCCTCCTCACTCACTGTCAGAGTTGGTTTGATTCACATATCCCTCATGAGGGAATTATAACCCTAACCCTATAACCTAATGCAGAGATTAAAAGCTGTGGAAGTAACTGACATGTGAATGAACAAAACGTGTTGACGTTTCACTGTAATGTCTATGCTATATGATTTTTGGTCAGACGGACATGATAAAGATTACTGTCATTAGACTGATGGGCTGCAATAAACATGATGAAACGGTTTAAGGCATAAATTGTTTCAGCCTAGCTCTAACCAAGATGGACTATAAGAGACATGATAGGGTTAATTAAAAATAGACCTATTCAGTAAAATGTTGATGTTTCTGGTGAAAAAGTTTCCTAACTTTTGGATGGAATATGTTGTAGTTGCAGAATGAGCTTTTAGCTGAAACCGTAATTAGCTTCTACTGTTTCTATGTTAGTTTACACTAGATGGCAGCTTCACACAAGTCATGGGGGATATTTGATGTATAACTCCCACAAATATGTAGCAAAAAGAACATAAAGAGCAAACCGTCCTGTAAGCTGGACATGTAAAACAAGTCAGTTTATTTAAAATCTTTGGATGCTTTCTATGTGATCATGTTCTAAACAGAGCCAGTCCGGGCGGATTATAGAAGCATCACATCTGTGACAAAAGTCAGATCTGCTCAGTTTATCCGCTCAGAACGCTTCTTGTGGGTGGCTGAAAACTGAAGGACGTCATTTTTACCATGATTGCATGCTTGGATGTAAGGTAGAGCGTTCAGGTTTTACGCCCTCATCGGTTACTCGGAGCTCCCCAGCATCTCGTCATGGGGAACAATGCTCTGCAGAGAAACCAAATGCAGAGCTTCCACAGACTCCAGAACTCCCAGAAAGGTCAGTGTCTTAATCCTCCAACACTACAGGCTGGAGCCTTGTTTGCAATCATTAATGTTTATTCAAAACTAGGGTTGAATATTTAAAGCTGAAGTTTATGATTGCTGTTGATTTGGGGTCAGTTCTATGGTGGTGCTGAAGAACAGCTCCCAGTCTGAGCAGCAGGAGGAGGCTGGGCATATAATAGCAAAACCAGGGGAGTTTTGACCTGGAAAACATTTCTGTGTATAAAACATGCAAAGAGTTGTGAAAGAAAAAAAATTAAACATCCTAGATTTTTACTCAAACAGGAGATGGACAATCTTTGCAGTCATAGTGAGTTGCAGGCCTTTAATTATATCTCAGTTCATGGCACCTGAATGATTTTGTGTAGAGCTTTCTATTGAACTGATGGTGGTTTATTCTTGCACTTACATGATATGAGACCAACATATTCCAGCATGGTTTGGACATGTGAAGAGGAAGCTCTGACATGATAGGGCAGCCATGATGCATATATTACTTGGGGGGGGGGGGACTGACCTTTGAGCCATGAATGCCATGGTTTACAAGAATAAACATTTAAACTAAGTGCATGTATTTTATCTGTTGTTTGTGATTTTAATATTTTGAATTGCACAGGAGGCTGAAATGAGTTAACTCTTCAATTACTGTTCTGTATTTTAGAGAACCTGCTCAGTTTCCCATTTGGGAGCAATACATGACATTAATGATAATGACATACCACCACTGCTATACAACTGAAATAAGCACATCTAAAACACCTCAGTAACAACTCTGTGTTGTTGTTCTTTCAACGCATAAAGATTCATTCACCTCAGCTTATTCTGGCTCCAAATACCTACATAATTATTCCCTAATGGTTTCTAGATTACCAAACATAAGGAAAAATACATAAATATCTTACATCATAATAAAAGTAATTGGTCTGTCTTGATGAAGTAATCTACTCAGTTTTACACCCTTCATCCTAGTGAACATGGATTATACAAAACCAGTGTGACTAATATTGTTCTTAGACATAGAAACTAAAGCTGCACAACATCCTTTTCATTTCCTCAAGCTTAATCAAAATGGTACGATAAATAGGTCGGAGTTACAGGGATAGCTGATGCATATCTCCAGTGGTGATTGGGTTAAGTCTGTGTAAAGGTAAAATATGTCATATGGGTATTGCTCAGGAACCGCAAGTGTCCTGTGACTCTCAGCAAGGGTCATCTGAGTTTTGGTTTGACATTTGTAAAACTACAACATGTAAATTGTGTCTCGATCAGTGGTGCAGCTTCTTTGATAATCAAGTATTTTCAAGGAAGACATTTCGATATACCAGAATGACTGTTGCAGAATGAAATGTTTTTGTTGAAAAATATGTCAGTTGAAAATACATCCATTGCTGTTGAGGATCAGTCCCTCTGGCCAGAATCCAAATGGTGTTTTCTACCCCTTAGGGTGATTGTAAATGGTTGATTACATGCCTAATGGTCACATGGGGAGAAGTAATGAGGCACAACCGGCATTTACAACTATAAAGAACGTCGTACTGAAAATCGGTTTGTCAGAAATCTTCAATCAAAAGCTGAGCATCCCGACGTTTCATCCTGGTACACTCCATTCCTTTTTCTCTCAGATCACATGAGAGGCAAAAACAAAAATACACTTTCACCTTCCCCATTCTATCCCAGTTGTGTCTGTGAAGCAGAGGGAAGTGGGGCTTTAGGGGCCCTTTTTATATCTGAGCTGTCACTGCAATGACCAACATAAGTACTCGATCCTCTCACTGAGCAGGAACGTGGTGCAGGAACAAGAGAGGTGCACAAGACAAGAGGCATGATTATTCAAGAAGGTTGCCTTGACGACCACCAGTAATGTGTGCAACAGTTCCCATGGTGATGGTTGCCATTATAGAAAGAGCCATCAGAAGGTCGGAAAAAAGGTCGGTTGACGTCAGGCTGCCGATGAAAAGATGAGGATGTGATTTCTGTTGAGTCTGGTTCTGTGCAGTGATGGGTCAGATCTGGAACAGAAAGACATTTACATTCAAACAGAAGAAACTAAAGGAACCCACATAGAAAATAACATTGTACGGATTAACTACTATTACAAAAATCTTAACTTTTCTTAAACCAGTAACCAAAGCTTTACTAAGTAGATTACGTTACATAAGGTCAGTTTGCTGTCTGATAAAGAGCAGTGATACCATACCGATTAAAGCAGGTATTAATACCTTTGACAGTGTGGGCAGATAACAGCTTCTCAAAGACTTTGTAATTGATTCTAAAAATAACAACCAAAATTTGCTTTTGTCGTAAAAGATGATTTTGTACCACTGAATAGAAATCAAACTGACTTCATTAATGACATTTCTGCTTCAGTAAACACTTTCTGTTTATGGAAGTGAACATTTTTCTATTGCCATCAACAATAGTAGGTCTAAAATAATTTGGATGGGAGCCAAAGTCATCTAGTTGTAATGGTTTGATTAATAACCAAATCATAAACAATTAAACGTTGTCAAGTTCCCTTCAGAATCATCTCATGGCATCAATGTCAGAAATAAATAAATATATGACGTGTTTTATCGTTCATTTAGGCTGAGGCATGATTGAAGACCCGGTCTCAGTTGTAAGTCAACACGTTTTCATTAGCAGTAGATTATAGAAATGAATCTAATTAAAACATAAATGTACATAAACGCAACACAATCCAAAGATGAACCTTTTATGGAAGTACTAAAACACTCATGCTAATTTTGAACAGTAATTTCTAGATGAGTAAAGCCTTTTTAATGAAAAGAATAATGTTGGTAATTCTAGCTTCTGGATGTTGATATGTTTTGCATCTTGTTCCAGAATTGTTTTGCTCTAAGAAACTTCCTGCAGCTAAAGTCATTTTTATTTTCCGTCTGTAACTGAAGCGTTTTTGTTCAGCTCGTAGGGAAACCATCTTCTACTCTTTTAATCTTAACATATCTCTATTAAAAGGTTTATTGGTCCTAATTCAAATTTGACTTATTAAATCCATGACCGAGAATAAAGAACAGCCTTAATACAGTCTGCAACGATAACGTCACCATGTCAAAGTAAAGGTATAAATCAATTATGTAAATGCTGCGGTATAAATTTGCCGTGTTTGTTAATTAGAAGCTTTGCAACTTAACAAATACCTTCATTGGGTAGTTTATCATTAAATGACATGTTAATCGACCCTGAAGCAACAAAAAATAAAGCCTTTAAAGGAGTCTTTAGTTATCAAATAAAACCTTTTGTTTTTCACAACTTGTTTCAAATGACAACACTTCCGAATAGAGAAGAAAATGCTAAATATAGTACAGTTCTAAGTTCTTGCATAACTGGCAAACTATAAATCATTGTTCTGACTGTTTCTTCTTGGAAATGTATTTTTGATGTTCTGTTAATCCTTGCAAATGTCTTTTGTTTACAGCTGAATATGATGTGATTAGTGTTTTATGCTCTTAGCACAGTTTAAGGAAAACATCTACAACCTGAGTTAAAAAAGGCTTGAATAAAGTTTATAGTTTTGCCTCATTGTAAATCCCAGACGTCTAGTTATTTGTATACTAAATTAATCTTTTGAGTTGAATGGGCCTGAATGTTCTGGCTTTTCTTATTTGCTGAAGAGATTAATCCTTTCGGTTAAACTGATGAACTTCAAAGCTTGTGCGTAAGAGGAAACTTTTAGTCATAAGAACTTCTGAAATGGCCTGATGAGAACTAAGTACATGCAGTTAAGGGATCATTAACTAAAATTAAACTGTTGGTTTTGAAATTAGTGGACCGTGGACCACATCACATAGATTTGTTGTCAGATAACAGTAAAATCAGAAACTATTTCAACCATTTGCTGCACTTCTCTCTTATATAAGGTGACACCAGCAGTGCAGCTCCTTTCCTTGCAGTGTGTTCCAGCATCTTTAACACCTGAATAAAAAAAGACCCACAAACACAGCAAGGTGTTGCAGGCACAGCATCACTCCGGCGAGACTTCAGGCTCCTCGGGCAATGTTCCGCAGCGCTCTGCTTAGTCTGCGCGAGCATAAATAAAAACCAGACAGTCGTCTGGGCCTCATGAGCTCATCAGGTGAGACGATGTGTCATCTTTATATAAAGAGACAGAAAGGCGAGCAGCTATCACTGTATGGCTATTTATGTGCTGCAAGCATCTAAGGATGTCTTATTGATTGTGATGCATTGCCGTGCTCTTAAAAAACAACCAGTTATATTAAAGTTTGTCTGTCTTGAGAACCTTTCAATGACACTGATAAAGTGCAGCCTTTTTGTTCCTGCAACAGTAAAATGCTGATAAATGTATTTGCTTGTCATGTTGGAAACAGAATTTGTTTTCTTTCTTCTTCGAGATGGTAACCAGGACAGAATCCGAGCACCTTCTTTATCTCAGCTATTGTAGCTGTCACACAGACTTGTGAATATATTAACTTTGTCTCTGTAAGGACGGCCATGTTGCGTGCTCTGCATACAGTGATGTTTGTTTTATTGGTGCCTTAACATCAGAAGATAAACAGCCTGGCTTTTGCTCTAAGCAGCAGCACTGAAAGTAGAATATTTCAATTCAGTTTAGTTTATTTATATAGCACCAACTTACCACACATCTCATTACAAAAGCATCGTTAAGCCTGTTACAATTGTAATGATATGTTTTTGTATGTGCAAAGCCACATCTGTCTTCCAAGGTCGTTCATGCAAATCCGAACATTATGTTTCTGACTCTTGTTGTGCATCAGGTTTAAATGTTGGGGCACTACTTTTTTGTGTAAAGACATTTTCAGCCTCTCGTGCAGGTTCTTTGTGAGTTTGTGAATAAACTCTTCAGGCTTAAAGATTTCAACAAAGAGGTAGTTTCAAATCCCTTTTGCATATTGTATTCTTCTTTAATCAGACGGTGGTTCTAAGAATAAACATCACTCAACAGCATTTCCACTAGGCAAACTTTTACACAAGATAGTATAAAACCGATTTTCCACCTTCATAGAACAGGGTAGACAGGGAAAATTAAAAAAATTCCTTCAGAATTATGTTGGCATGCTTCTCTTTGCATTATCAGCATTTTCTCACAAAGATTGTATCATGTATACCTTTGATAGCAGCAAGTTTTGATACTTGTATCCCATCAATATGTAGCTATGCACAAAAAAAAATAGCAGCACAAATGTAGGAAGAGTGCAGTTCAAGGAATAGCTTTTAAACAGGACCCCAATAATGGG
>JAVLVB010000913.1:1075083-1156545 GCA_032876305.1 Orestias chungarensis
TGTCTTTTTTGTATGATGGAGCAGTTAAGAACCTTAGATTCCATTAATCTCATTTTAGGGCATTGAAAATCTCAATACAACGTAAAAACCTAGAGTAGCACAGATCGTAAATTTGATAAATTAGAGCAATGAGAGTTGAGAGCCATAAAAATGGATAAAAGAAAGCGCCAATAGTCAGTCTTTGCATCTGAAGGTATTCTTCTGCCAAACCTGACAGGAGCCAATGAAAGTCAAGAAGGATTCACCAGACCCGCAGGCTGTGCTTCATAAACTACTTAAGCTGCACTCACGCTGATTGATGGCGCCAAAAATCCATGCAAACGCATCCATTTGTTTTCCCACGCAACCGCTGTCCTGGATAAATAGAATGAAACGAACAATAAACACCCATCATGATCGGAATCGTACTTTAAAGGTTTCAGAGATCTGCTCTGGGAGGAATTACTACCATATGTACTCCTGCCTGAAAGAGAGGCCATAGCTACAGGAAATAATGACTTTGCTCATAAAATGTTGCTTGGACACATGTTTTTAGTCACTTTGTGGGTGTAGAATTAAACAGTGTGCGCAAACTTCAACCTCATTGCTATTTTTATAAAGTTTTGTTCTTTGACTGCGTAAAGGCGGCCACACGGACAGTGATGATCACATGAGTTACCCCCTGAAGGTGTCGATGTGAGGTCAACTTCGCATGATGACTTGAAAAGGAAAAAGCACCATTCCTGGTTGTGAGTAACGAGTTCCCGATACTGGCTAACAAAGACAGCTGTTCTGTGGATTTCCAGTCACCTGAGTAAAACAATAAGCAGGGGGTACAAGGGAGTCACTGCATGAAAGGTTTACCCGAAAAAAACAATCCTTCCTTTGCAGGAAGTTCTATTCGTTTTACAAATGTAAATGATGATTTATTAATAAGTTAATAACCCAAAATAGACTGGCTTCTCAAAAGATACCGCTATGAAGAATCTATAGTGGGGTGTGCCCCAAAAGCTTCTTCATTTTAGAAACAACAAAGAGTTTTTTTAGATGTGTCTTGACTTAAATAATCATGTCATTAGAAGGACTCTGGAGAACCTCAGAAAGACTGAGGAGGCCATTTAGCCGTTTGGTCCAGGTGAGTTGGAAAGGGGGGAAATCTAAAATTTGTAGGTCACCGGTCCCTTGAGGACTGGAGTACTGTCCATCCTAAATTAACAGTCTTAGTCAAGTTTCTTAATGAACTAAGAACCTAAATAGTAGTTTTTCTCCTGTAGGGTTTCCCCATATCAAATGGTTTGAAGGTGAGTGGTCAGAGTACACTACCATCTTGGGAGAGAGGCCTTTTGTAGTGGATGGTCAAACACAACAAAACTGAGTAAGAACTATCAATGCTCCTCTAAGACCACCAGCTCAAAAGAGCTGTAAGGAACTTGGGAGTTTTTAGGTTCAGTGATACAGGTAAGTGGGTAAGAAATCCAAATTCAAGTTACTGAAACTGGCCCTTTGGAACAAACCCAGTGTGCTTCCGAAGACCAGGTGTTTTAGCAGAACTGAACAGCTTTGCCATTCTTCTTTGTAGTCCTCGGATCCCGAATGGCAGTTTGAAATGCTTTCTATCTAAAAATTGATTGACTTTAATTGAATAATTTCATTGGTAAAGCCGAGCAACATCAACATCTGACTGACACACAAATGTTTGCTCCATCTGGTCATATTTTGTTTTTGGTACATTTTGTCTGGTGAATCTTTCGGAAAACCCACCAGTTGTTTATGGATATTGACAGTAGGACAGGAACTTGCTCTGCTGGAGTTTCCTCTTGGACGTTTTTCCTGCCACTTTCATTATATACAACCTTATTATGTGAAAATGCTGCAAGGCAGCGATTTTGAGCAATCTGTTGAAATTCTTTATGAAGCGACCTCTTTGACCATCTTAAATAAAAAACTTAGCCTAACTGTTGCATGATGTTGATGTTTTTCTAAACACTGTTTAGATATTTCTTTGTAAATGGTTCTAATAATTATTTATGATTTTCTTTTAGCTTAATAGTTTAGATAACTTTATCTTGTCCCATAGCATGTAATCTCTCGAAAGCATCCCTATAGAAAGTATCTTTTATCTAGATCATTTAATCAGTTTCAATTAAATAGTGCTTTAGTTATTTCAAGGAAATTTTGCTTCAAAACTATGTTATGTTTATAAGTTAGTTTGAAAATAAATCGGCATTTACAAAGAAGCTTCATGCATCATGAAGATATGCAGTTGTATACACCAGATAATATCTCTGCTCTGTTTTACTGACAACAATCCTTTGGCATCCTTCCACAGCAGCTCTAGTAAAAGCCATCACTCCTCACAAACATATTTCGCAACAGGCTGAAATGGTATTTTTGTTCCAGAGCACTGCGGACAATAAGGCTTTTCTTTGCAACAATCCAGCCCAAGGCTAAGCAGTTCTCAGAGATATTACAGCATAGTGACAGATCTAATTATCACCTCCCCACTTCTTCTGCTCCAACTCTGATGAAGAGTACTACATTACACCAGACATCCCATGCCCTCAAACTAACTTTCACCTTTGCTAATAACTAAGAGTGTAGTTATCTGGAAACCTGCTGGGGGGCACGTCTCGGAGAAGGTGGAAACAGATTTGCAATAAGGCTTGATTTATGAAAGTCGGAGACCATCATTATTCCAAAGCTTGCTGCAGAGACTGTAAGAATGCCCCCTGTCTGCCATTCCTCACCTTTACTTTGGATGTTTCTCATTTCTCTTGACATAACGACCCTAAAGTTCCTTTTCATCAAAATCTAAGACTAGGTCACACAAGTGCTTCCCTTTTCTTTCTTTTGTTTTCAATATCCATTACTCATATTGGATAAGCCTCCAGATGGGGCTCCAGAGGCATGGCTGAATAGAAGGTTTTGTTTGCACACATTTTTTAAACGGCACTGTCAGACAACATCAGCTGCGGGAGGCCGACACTTGGCATCTGCTGACAGATTTTCTTTCAATCACATACAAAACAGTCAGAAAGATGCTGCAGGCCCCACTATGTTTGCAGGATCTAAGCTTGCTTTTAAGGATTTGTATAAGTATAGGTAAATTCCCCTGTGTAAACACTGTCATTGACACCATTCTGTACAGACAAAAAAAAAAGAATGTTGATCAGCTTGTATATAAACCATAAGCTTGTTCTGCTATAAACTTTCTATAAATGACATGTAAAGTATTGAATCTTCAACAAAAGGTGCATTTTGAAATAATGTGTTTTATTGGATTTTTTTTTTTTTATAATCTGTATTATATTTTCCAAGTAGAATATTTATGCATCATTTGCTTACTGATTTTAAAGTAAAGGTGGAAATATTGCATAGAAAAATATAACCATTTCCATAACAAGGCCCTTTTACAGCGCCTTGTTAGTGTTTATACTCCTATAACGTTTTTACAAACTTTTTGTGTTTTATTGGAGTTCATGTGACAGACAAGAATGAAGTAATTCAGAATTGTGAAGAAAGGAAAATAATGTTTTCTCAAATACATAAAAAAAATTAAAAAAAAAGTTTCCCATTTATCTGTATTTAATCTACTTGAGTCAGAATTTCTTGGTAAAAGTAGGACCGTGAGATTAGGGTGGGTTTCACTCACTTTTTGTTCTGCTCCCCTCAGGCAGGAGGCTGCGGAGCATCAAGTGTAGAACAACCCGTCTCAGAAACAGCTTCATTCCTGAAGCTGTTAGACTCTTGAACTCATCCTGAACAAACCACTGCACGGACTACAATACCAGCACTTTAACACCGTATATTCCTATTTTATTTATTTTACTTACTTTACTTCGATTTTATTTATTTTTATTTTATTTTATTTTTTTAACTTATTTTATCTATTTTAATATTAGCTCTTGGGTGGAATAGTACCGTGAGTACGTAATTTCGTTCCACTTCATGTACCATCATGTATGTAGAATGACGAATAAAGAATCCTTGAATCTTTTCACATTACAGGCAGAATTTATTACTCTTTCTTTAATGCAGAGCACACTCAGTGTAGCACATCAGCAATCAGACAATATCCTTCTTACCACAGTTGAGTTTTTGTTTAACAAGTCCATACAGATGAATTTATAGGCTTTTATCTAAACTACTGCATTTTGTTTCTGGGTTCAGTCTCAAGTCTGTTGGAGCATTTAAATGGTTTTCGAGGATTGTCCTTCAACACCTCTGGCAAGATTTCAGTGTTGGAATTGACGTCTCCAGCATAAAGCATTGTCTTTTCTTGCTACAAATCATATTTTGTAATCATGTTAATACTTTTAAGGGTATCAGAGTAAGAGAAGGTGAGTAAATAATCAGCTCACACTTTATAGAATTAGTGAAAAGTAAAACGTTTGTTTTTCAAGGCTGTGTGTCATTTTCTTAACACAATACAATTATAATCTAATGTTTGTTCGTCTTTTGTGTAATGTTGGATAAAACAAAGTGTATGGTTGGTTCATGATCAAATATAAGACGAGTATTACATTACTATTAGTATTACAAATAAAAGTAATGCAAGCTAATAAATTACTAATAATGTAATTATGCATTTAACCAACCACATAAAGCAAATGTGTATTCTGTCTTAAAGTAAAGTCTCTTAGCCCAGATGAACTGCAGTGAACCACGACACCTGACACATTTCCTAAGTTAGTTATGTAATGCTATTTTAGATACAGACTCAAAGAGATGCATCTCAGTCAAACTCCAGAGAGGACTGCAAGCCAGAGAAGCCTCTGTTATTTAACATTGAGTGGTGGCTCCATTATTTACAACAGGAAGCTGAAGGTAGTGTACAAAGGAAGGAATGCATTAGTGTCCAAGACCAACAATTTTGAGCAAGTAGGGGAAGCGCAGTTTTCTTCAGGGCTTCCTCTGCTGTACATCTGCAACACTGCATGACGCAACGCTCTAATGTTTCCTCCCTAAACCCGTCTGGCCAGCTTCAAGTCTCTGCTTTTATTTACAGGCAGGCATCTATATGTGCAGCGTTGACATTGCTAAGGGGAGCTTAGCGCTGGTGTTTAGTTAAAGCAAAACCATAAACCTCAGACCTTTGAGCTTCTCTCTTCCTCATTTGAATAGTTGTTAGCTTCAGTTAACTGACTCACCAGTGTAGACAGATGCAGTCATTATTCAGCATTAGAGAGCAGTATGTTTCTGATTGTCCTCTGAGCTGACACATGAAACCAAATGTGGTTACTCCTTCATTGTGCTCCAAGCACTCTCCTGAACTGTTTTCACCAAGGATCTGCCCACCATGTGTGCTCTCATTTAGAAAGCTAAACCATGGGCTTGTGTTTCTGGTTTTATTTTGATCAACATCCAGCCAGGCTCGGGTATTTGTTGTGGTTCCGTTGTGGTAATCATTAAAAATGATGGGGAAACGGGGCTGTGTAAATATTATTACCAGCAGGATTTGGTATTCAATTCTTTCAATATAAACAGCGATGCAGAATTACGCAGACAGCTGTTTTAAACTTAATGAAGCTCTCTGGCCTCCTTAAAAGACAATCTGATTTTTTTGTTTTGTTCTGATGGCAAATTTGAAAGATTTTAAATCGATGTTTTCGTGGCTACAGTTTCACCTTCAAAGGGATACACTGTCTTTTTTTTCTTTTAAATAAAAAGTTTAACAAACAATGCTTGCCAATGTTGCCTTGAGATGGATGACAGTGAAACACTGGATTGAGTAGCTGCCGTGCAATTGACAATGTTAATTTCTAGCTGTTGCCTTGCCAATGTGTCCCTTGGCAAGGCACTTAGCCCCATGTTGCCTACCAATGTACTTGTCTGTATAAATATGTGCACATTTGTGAGGGCGAAGTTAAATCCATCTATTGTGTTTGAATCTTCCTGAATGAACTAGTGAGTCTCAGTACGGACAGAGATGCAGGGATTTTCCAAGATAAAATTTTTGGACTTAAAAAATGTTTAGCACTTAAATTTTAAAACTTGAATGTACTCTTTCAATCATTTAATTCTAATTTAACTTGTCTTTTTTAACATCTTTTTAATGGTACAAACAGAAATCATTTACAAATCACACAAAAAAAACAGAGGAAGGCAACTAAACACTGAATTTAAATATCGCACAAATTAACCAAATGTCTTGTTAAAAATCTTTAGAAATTTTTTTTTTAAGACATCCTTATTCTTCATAAGGCATGTGGACGATTTTAAAACTATTTCAATAGTGAAGAAAAACTTCACAACAGCTAAACAGGTGAGCAGAACTCCCCGGGGTGTAGATATCTGAGTCTGTCAAAAGACCTCATGGACGTAAATCAGGGTGTTCACTCCAAAAGTTTAGCCCGTCAGAAGCCTATCAAATAAGGTTAGGTTTGACTGTGTGAACAGTTTTTTGAATGAATTGGACAAACAGAGCCAAGATTAACCTCCACCAGAATGAGTTTGAGATAAAAAGTTTGGTAATTTGTGGAGCAGCCCATAAAACCCAGGCATACCACCTCATCTGTGAAATACAGCAGAGGCAGTGTGATGGTAAAGAATAGTGTTTATTGGTGATGTAATCCAGGACGGGAGCAGCTGAGTTAATCCTGAGGCATTGACACACTTACTGACGATTCTAATCAAACTAAATGCAGTCTCAAATTATTATTTGTTTTGTTCGACCCACTGAATACAAGCTGAAAGTCTACCCAAGTTGAACTGCATCTGAAATGTTTTAAATTAATTAATTAAGCTCTAACTCAGAATTAGAAGGAAGCATCTCAGTCCAAATATGGATGCACTTTACTGTAAGTGTCTAAGCATCTTCAGCCCTGCGCTGGTCTGTGAGTCTGGAATCACCCAGGATAAGTGGCAACGGCGACAGCTCAAGTCAGAGGCCTGACTCTTGAAGGGTCACCGGGTCTCTCTGCCAGAAGGCCTGAGCTGAATGAGGAAGGACGGAAGGTGAAGGGCTGAGTGCTGAGTGTAAAGAATGTGACCACTCACTCTCTGAGGAAGGACTTCCATACTTAGCTTCAGGCCTGTGGCTTTATCATTTTAAATTGTTTAGTTCAATCCTGACACATGTTAATTTCAGCTTCTAATTAAATGAATAATTTGAATCCCTTTTTTCTGTCAGCTGATCCTCATGTCTGCACATGTCTAATGAGTCCAGCACTTCTGCATATGCTGGGATGGATTAATTAGGCATAACTGTAGTTTTAATTCATCGTCAACTTGAAAATGGCTTATTTTTCCTTTCTTTCTTGATTAACCCTCAGATGCTCACTGTGCAAAAACACTTTTAAAGTTATTATAGTGAAATCTTGTGTTTTATGTGATTGTGGACTTACTAAAAAATGACCAAGGCCTGCTCCTCTCAGTTTGGTCTCTCAATCAAAACTGCAGATTATTCACTGTGTATGTTACTATTACTATATGGTGAATATGGATGAGGTGTGTTTTCTACAATAGAAATGAAGCTTTAGTTTGAACGTGAACGCCCCCCCCCCCCCCCCCCCCCCCCCCCCCCCCCCTCTACTGACCCATATCACAGCCAGTGCGGCAGTGATAGTGTTAAAGACTCGGTTCCGAGTCTCCTCCTCCTGTGTGGAGTCAGAAGGGAGCTCTGCTGCTGCTGTTGCTGCTGCTGCTGCTGCTGCTGCTGCTGAGGAGGAGGAGGCGGACGGGGATGCTGTGCTGCGTCTCCGCTGCCGCTGCCGCGTCTCCGCTGCCGCTGCCGCGTCTCCGCTGCCGCTGCCGCGTCTCCGCTCTGCCTTTGTGTCGCTTGGAGGAGAAACCCTCGTCCGGACGCACTCATGTCGCGATCCCCGCTCCGAGCCTCGGCAGCATCATCTGAATAAGAACCGGCTGTGATAATCCCCGAGGAGTGAAGCCATGGGTGGCCAGATAACGCGCGGCGCCTTGTACGGTAAGACGGAGCAGAGCGTCGGTTCACCCTCCGGGGTTCATTCATGGTCCGCGGCTCGGTTCTGCCACGGTGACGTCACTGGTCTTTGTGGTTTTCTGCGGCTGTGAGCTGTTCAGGGGGGGGGGGCTTCTGGGGTTTCCCCTCGTTAATAGAGAGTGGAGCTGCGGCTGCGCCCTGACAGCCAGCTGCGCTCAGCCTCAGCTCCACGGGAGGAGCTCCTATTGGTGATCAATAGTGCAGCTCAGGAGTGAAATGTAGGCCAGCATCAGGCTTTATGTGGTGACAAACAAGCAACAGGCTCCACAGAAAGCCAGGACATGATCACAGCTTTACTGAACCTAGGGGGTGTTGAGAGGTGAAGCTCTGGACCACCTGATGGCCTCTGATTAAAGCCTCAGGATGAATCCAATTAGTTAAGGCAGGACAGCAGAAGAGCTCCTCTGCTACAGGATCAGGGTCAAAAACTCCAGAAGGTTTCTGTGTCACAGTTGTTCTCCATGTAAATTTAATAAACAGAGTTTATTAGTTAAAGCAACAAAAAACAAAAACTTTACTCTCAGGGAATCATAAAGAGCAGAAAACGAGCATTTATGTTGTTTTTACTGTAGATTTGAAAAAGAACCTTCTTAATTTCTACTTCTCAAACGTAGCCTCGTAAACACGACTCATGACTTCTTATATATTTTATAAACAGGTTTGATTTATTTTGACTAAGTCATACTTTTTAATCATTATAAATGAATAAAGTGAACCACAATCACGTTTGTCATCAAAACATTTTGGGGTGAAATCTGAAGGAATGCTTGGAGGCAATGTTTGGCTGCATGATGCATTTCAAATATCAGACATTCACAATTGACATACGGATCATTTATATGACTGATGTAGATCTTTATTGACAGAAATGATGAAATCCTAAAACCTATGATTATTCAAAATCCATAAAATCTTCATCATAATATTTAGTGCTATTCCATCAAAATATTTCACTTATATCATGCAGCTCATCTTGTTGTTGCTGTTGTTCATCTTCTTCTTCTTATTATTATGTATGTTAAATGATAAATATTTTTTGTTTTACTATTAGTACAAGCAGAAGAAGAACTGTGCTTGCAAGTCTTATTCTGTTTTTATACAACAAAATAAAAGCTTTTTTAGTCTTAATGAAATCTCTTAAATGTCTCATATGATCAAAAAAAAGCTGTTTTTAAAAATCCAACCAAGAAAACAACAAACGATCCAGTTTTAAAAGGATGCTTTAGTTACACCTGGGGTTCTGACGGTGGAAACTTGAGGATGAAATGCAATACTAACTCCCACTGCATCTCGAGCCTTTGACTAGGACACTCCAAAATCATTTTTACGTGGGAATAAGAGGTGTGAGGATGTCTTTTGGTTGTTTTCTGCTGCATAACCCAGGTTATTTTAACCCTAAGCTTCTGAGCTCCTAACATGGCACAAGGAACTGTTTCCTTCAAATGCTTTATTGTCCAACTGACATGTTTGAGAAGCATTAGCACAATATTACTGTATTATTCATCCATTTATGCTGTAATTTAACTGTTTTTTTTCCCCCCACCAACATGGCTGAGCATTATTTCCCCATCGCGTCTCTCTCCTCCCTGACTTATGCCCTCCCTGTAAAAATTGCTTGGTTGGCTGTATACAGCATCTGCCCAGTTTTGATGTTAAAGAGAATTTATTGTTGCGACAAATCCATCAAGTCCTGAAGCAGCGAAGCTGACCCTGAGCATCACACCACCCCTACTCTGCCTGGACTGTAGGTTTGAGGTTGCTGTTTGTTTTACACCAGATATAACAAAACATTGTGATCAATCTAAAATACATTATTCATCGCAAAAGAAAATTAAATAATGTTATCCATAAAAGGTTTTAATGTTTTGCGCAACCTCCCCTAGGAGTTTTGATTTAGCCATTTTTCTTTCAGTAATAAATCAGCGGCTTGAGTTGTTGCTAGCACGGGGGGGGGGGAGTGGGTTTAGCTAAATTTAAAAATAAATAGCAACTGTTGCTATGACAACACACTCACCATTGATAGAAAGCATACTTCATGAGCAATTTTATTTCATATAGTTGGTGCAACGATGAGAACGTCTTCCTTTTTGCTGAGAAGAAGTTAGGGCTACTTTACTGATGAACGTCCCCCTCTGCAGGTTTCTGTCCTTCATACAGTGGGAAAGTGAAGCGGAGGAGAACACCAGAGCAGCGTTTGGAGGCTGAGTCGTTCGGTCGGTAATTGCGTAACCAGTGTGTGGGAGCATCCCTTTTGTGGACCGATTGACTGAAAGTGGGCCAGCGTCTGAGGCTGTTTCTAGGAAGCTTCTGTCTGTGTTCGCATTAAATTCTTTCCAGAACACATGAATGCAAAGCTGATCACATACGAATAGAGACAAACCGCTGTTGATACGTCTCAAGATGCTTAATAGTTACTAATAATTTCAGTGGATAATAACATCCTGCCTGCCTTGAGTCAATAAAGCCTGTATTTGATTACCCTCCCCCCACCGCTTGCTGCCATTGGAGACCAGAGAAGCGTCGTCGGGCTTCATTGAGCTCCAACGTCAGCAGCTCTGGGATATTATTATTTATTGATGACTGCTGTATAATCCTGCGCCGTGCAGAGAATACATTAGGTAGGTCATCATCGGTGGGCTGTAAGGGGCGACGACAGCTGTAGCTCCTCAGTGCATTGGCTCACCTTTCACTACCAGGTCGGCGCTGTGTGAATTATTGAGAACATGGTTAGCTGAGGTCCATGGTAGCAGGTTTTACTACATTATTTTACAGAAGCGATTCATGTTTAAACGGCGCAACAATAAGTTGTTTAAGAGATAACGTGATATTCACTTAAATAAAAAGAAAAGCTCGCTCCAAATAGTTTTAGGAAAATCCTCTACACTTATCTGCGAAATTCAAAAGAAACTTCAGCCTGTAAAACTAAAATATACAAGAGCTCTGCTACTTTGAGCTGATTGGCTGAAACTCCAAGAGTAAAAAAATGAGGAAGACTTGGGATTTTAGCTTCTGTAGTCGGCTAAGATGGTTTTGACTTCCATTTAGGTATATTCTGCGTTTGAACTGTTAAACAGGGCGGTTCTAAGGATTTTCTCAAGTATTAGCAGATCCCAGGGCTCCATTGTATGTGTTCTTATCAAGACCGGCTTGCTTGGGCAAGTCCAGTGTGGGTCCTTAGACAAGACCGTTCGCGCTACTGCCTACTTTGTAAGTCGCTTTAGACAAAAGCGTTTGCTAAATACATAAAACATTTTCTCATCCTCACGGGAGAACATGTGCGTTCTCTATATGTCGGTACTTGTGTTGCTTGGGATTGTAAGACGTGTTCATGAAACAGTTTGAAACCCTCGTCCTCGTATAAAGTGAAACTATTTTAGAAAATGCACTCAGTTGGTGTTTTAGTGTGAAATCAACAACAGTATGAGTGCAGAAGTTTTGAAATTATGGGCAAAATAACTTTTTTTATCCGTGTCTGCTAAATTTAACGAGCAGAAGCATTTAATCATGACTCTTTAAACTCAAATCAAACAAGTATCATTCAATTGTTTTTGCTTTTTGGATGCTCTGTGCAAGAGGATCTCTGGTCGCAGTCAGTTTTTTCAACAAGTCCAAAAAACGCCTTCGACCGTATGACAGTCTGATGATTTTAATCGCATGCTAACTGCTTTATATCTGGTATATTTACCATGACAAATCATTGCTCATCCGCCTTATTGGCTCTTGCCAATCATTTTTAAATCCCTTCCAGGGTGTATGGTTAGAAAGCTGGGCAGACAAATGCTGAATAATCCAATATTCTTATGGATGGGAGAGTCTAACTCCTTCTCTCTTTCCTCTTTGGTCCTGCGCTGTATCCATGAAGGCTCCATTTCATCTCATCTGGGATTCCGGGTTATAGTTTAGGTATTATTTTACTCAAAGGCACAGGCCCAATCCTCATTCCAGTCCACTGCTATAATAACATGTAATTTAAATATTTAAAGCAAAATTTAAATATGCAAATGTGTTCTTTTTTATAGAAAATAGGGCTCTGCAAGCTAGTTACTTGTTTGTGATCCCCTCCCCCAACTCTTGTAACGTTAACATTGGAATGAGTCATCCATCAGTGCCCTAATGCTGACAGAACAAACTGATGTCACACTGTTGCTTAGCAGCATTCCAACCTAGTGAGTGATGAGCCTGCGGAGAAACCCAGGTAGAGTTGCAGCTTCACAGCTTCAGTTACTAGCAGGACCGCCGGCGATCTGCATATAGGGTTTCACACCAGCTACCTGGAGCATCGGTGACATGTGTGGGGAATATGAGCCGCACTGTGAAAGCTCCACAGACGAGCTGTGAGTTCAACGTGCATTTACTGTAAAGCCTAAACGAGGTTTGCAGGCATGAAATGATAATGCGTGTATGATTAATAGTTGCTATTGTGGTGGGATTCACTTCACAGACGCTTTTGTATCGGGCTTAAATGCCATTTTGTCATGAGTCAGTGGGGCTGAATACATCATGCAGACGGCGCTGTGTAAACATCATTAAGGCATTGTTTGTCACTGCCCTGCAGGCTGCTTGGAGTCTTAAACACGACGCTTCCAGCAAATCTTTAGGCAAAAAAAATACTAATTTGACTTGAAATATTTGACATGACCGTCATTGTTTAGTCTGTGTCTCTTAACGATTTTGGAGAACGTTGTGGTCATGCACCTTTAAGCTATTCTACTATTCTGGATTATTGCACGGAGCTTACCCTACTGAGGCTGAGTCTGCGACAAGTTCCTCTGATGTTGGCTACTGATGCTAGCCTTCACATTATTCTCTAAATTCTCTGAAACATCGTGTGATTTTCTTTATGCCGTTATGATCTAAGTTTCGGTATTTCTCCGCTTTTCATGACAATGGTGTGCCACAAGGTTGTGTTTTAGGGGCGCTTGGTTTTTCAGTTATATGGTTTCCCAATTGAGCAGGTTTTAAGTAGGGATGCTCCAAACAGCTGTTATGCTGCCGATCACTGATATCAATTATCCATGAGTGCTGATCACTGCTGATCCCATTAACAAGTGTATCGTAATCCTTTTATTCACCAGTAAAACTACGTTTTTAGTTGACACGTTGAAGTCAAGGGTGAGCACACCTGTTGTGTTTTTCCTGTCCCCCCTTGCTGTCCTCACTCCCTGTTATTTCCTTAATATTGTTATTGATAAGTGACTGATTGATTTTAACATCACTCTGTTTAAATTTATTTAGTTTCACACTTATTTTAAAATTTTTAGGTAGGTTACATTAAGGGTTAGATGGCTAATTGCTAACTCCAATAAAAAAAAGCTTATTAAATCTCTGTTCAAAGCGGTGAAAATTTGTGGTTCCTTTGGTGGAACAATTTAGAACATCCCATCACCCAAAAATAAAAAACACCGTTACAGCATCAGAAGGTAAATGTTATAAAACACAGCTGTTAGTAAAGTTGCACTATCAATTCCAGAGTTCACTTTTAGATCTTAGTTTTTGCATATTCAGCCTTAACAGGAAACACCAGCCAACAGGATGTGCAGTAGCATTGTGCCTTTGTGTTCCAGCATAAGCAGCATTTTCTTTTGAATATTTTAGATATGCTCCGCAAAAAGAAATCTGCAATTAAAGGGATTTTCCATGAATATGCGGTTGTTCTAAGCAGATAAATTGCCCCCTATCTAGGAACCTCTGTGTTGACTCTCGTTTTTGGTTAATATTTGCTTTTTTTCTTGCCATTACGTATTTTGTGTGTAATTTGTAGAATGGACCGGTACAGAAGATCTTTCTTACCCACAGTGATCGTGTTCTAAAATAACTCCTTAATTAAATAAGTTACCTCAGAAACATTTATTTTCCCTGTGGGATAAGGTTTTTTTTTTTTTTGATTGATTGATTGGTTAAACCCTTTTTCCATATCAATTTTAAAAGATGCTTTAAAAATGAAATACTTTTCTGATTTTTGCACATTGGCCATTCACTGATTTTTTTACAACAGTAGTGTGAGTTTTTATCTGTTATTTGACGCTGCACCCGAGGCAGCTTATTTCCCTGGTTTAAAGGTTTAAGATTAGCTCCTCCGATGAACAAACAGACTCGGTGTGTGGTTGTGTTCACGTGTGTGTGGTTTCACTAAAGTCTCCGTGGATGAAAATTAATCCGAGCTTTACATAGCAACAAGTGCAAGGAGTGGGTCGTCATGTGGGCTACCTGGACGTCCTCGGCTCTGATAGGCTGCTGTGAATGAATGCTACTTACTTGTTGTGTTTCCACGGTGGCTAAAATTAGACGTATCTGTGGAGATGTAGGTCAGCGTTACCTGTTTATGCCAGCCTAGTTTGTTCTACTGCACTCTGGAGACTCATTAGAACAATACAAATAGCAATGTTTGATGTCATTGGAAAATCTCTCTTCATTCATGTTGAATAAGAGAATATATTTATCCAGGTCTGGCTTAAAGTTTCTGCAGTCAAACAAATGCTTCTCCGGAATCACCAAGAACCTGAAGAACATTATTGTTAAAGTCCTCAAAATATGAAAGCTTTATTTCACCAGGCAAACCAATAATAACAAACGTTTTCATCCATACAAAAAACAATCTGTTCATTCAGTTTAAAGGCAGGAAGTATGTTGAGTATTTTGATGAAAGTCAGTCATTTGCAGCAGAAGCAAAAACAAAAGTCATATACCTGAAAGACTTTGTTTTAGGAGCTTTCAGTTTATTGAGTTTGGAGGAGTTAATGTTGTATCTTAAAGGGGATTCCTGTTGGTGAAAGCAGTAAAGACGTTTTAAGATCGACAATGAGATCTATCGTACTCTATTATTGTCTAACCTTGAAAAACTCTGTTGCTGCCAGTTTAGACCTCGTTAACACTGGCAGACGATGGATCTGAGTGGATTAACTAACCTGTCGGAACCGAAATGTCAATAAGTGACAACATGATTTAAAGCTCATTTATTTTGGTTGTGACATTCAACAGAGAGAAACACGTCTTAAATAAATGTATTGCAACAGAAAGGTCATATGTGAATCAGCTGTCTCTTTACAGAATGCTGAATCCAGGCATAATAATGGAAAGTATAGTGAAAAGAAAAACTATGGCAGAAAGATATGGACAAGCAACAAGGAGGACCTTAACCTTCGGAGGCAAAGTTCTCATATTGCAGGTTATTGAGATGCACTTGCAGTGATAATGTTGAAGTCCTCAACAAAATATTTCTGTCTCTGCATATAAATATATATTTCTTTTTTTTAAATAATGGCTTAATATGCTTAACTTACTTATTAAAATCACACCTTCTTCTTTATCGACAAAATGCCTCCATATATTTTTTATTCAAAGACTGACACAGAGTTTGTATTTTCTTTTTGGCCCGGCGATGTGTTTCGTTGCAGTACAATTTGAACTTTAGCATCCACATCCGCTTCTATCTTAGTGTGAGCAGAGGAGAGCAATCAGGTAAAACAACGGTGGAACAGCAGCAGCGAGGAGCCGCCGAGGTAACGAGGAAGTTCAGGGCGAAACATTCAAAATCATAGGAGCATTTCTCTGAAAAGCAAGTCAAGGAGACACTTAGAGGATGTATAAAGTCCAACTAGCATGTCCCTGCCGCACTAGGATTATGCTTTAAAACAGACACTTGCACTGTTTGTTTAAGTCCAATTTATTTATTTATAATAGCCAAGTTTTAACACATGTAATTTTGAGGCATTTCACAAAAGCTAATTTAATTCTGATCATACATACATTCAAACTGATCTCTTGAACTTGGATAATATTCTGGTCTGTTTATAGTCAAACAGACAGATTAATTTAAGAACTGTGTTTTCCAACTCTAAATAAACCCTAAACACTTTCAGTTCAAATTGTATTTAAAAGGTTTGTTGTAATGAGCACTACAACTTGATTTAAGCTTAGCTAGAAAATAAAAATGAGTAGGCCAATCATAAAAATGACAGCTGAATAATTAATTGCTCATCAAAATAATCGGTAGCTGCAGCCCTGATTGTGAGAACTATTTATCTGGTGCGACACTTTGACAAACCAAACACAGAGCACATATTGAAACGGCCCCACCTCTCCCGCCCTTCCGCCTTTTAGAATCGTTTTTCTTTGCTAAACCACTCAGCTGTAGCTCGGTGAGTAAAGGCCAGAGAAATGGTGACGTGCACAATGGCAGGCAGCCTCTCAGTTACCACCATCAGCACAATGAAACACACACATTAACTCTGAACACCACAAAGATGGTCACTGAGGTATGACAGGTATTAGTTGTGCAGGCCTTAGAGTCATTTTGTTTGACAGGCTGAGGTAGAACACCAATGAAACACGAGCTTCTCACCTGGCATGTTCCCAGTAAGACATTGGACTGTCTGTGAAATCCCTGCTGGTAAATGTGAGGCAGCTGTGAGAGTGACGTTAACAGGAAACATTTTTAATTACAGGGAGCAGGATCCGAGTTGATCAGGTGGGCGTTTTTATCCCCGAGCAAGTTTAGCATGATAAAACCTCATAAGCCTTTGATGACATCATAAACATCTACTTTATGTTCAACATCAGCTACATGATCTCAAAATCAGGGTAAGGGTTAAATTCTAGTCTACACATACAAAAACAGGTACAAGTAAAATGATAAATACAATTCATTCCTAAGGTCAAAGTGACACTATCTCTAGTCATCATCAGGGCATAAACAAGGTAAAACCTCATGCATGCACAGGGGGAACACTATGCAGAAAAACCTCTGGTCAGGATTTGAACTCATGACCCTTAAGAAAAAAAAAAGAATTGAATCATTTCTAAAAACTTTTAAAAGGCGACTGAATGGTCAAAAGATTCTTACTCAACCTGATTAAAGATGTAAAACTCATTCAGAGGTTTTGATCTCCCAGCAGCCTAAGGAAATATGAATTCAGCCTAATTTACAGTCTAATTAAACTGAGATAAGTAACAGAAGTGGATTGAATTTAATGTTTGTGAAACACTTGAACCCACAAGCTTTGAGCACCCGAACTGAAAAACTGCTTTACTGTAATTATGTCCAGAAAGTTCACTCACTTCTGCATCTTTTGTCTGGACAGTTTCCATAACTCCAGCTGTGGTTCTGTCTTCTAAAGGTCACTCTGAAAGGTTAAATGATGCTGAACCCTTCTGGTGATGAGCTCTTGCTGCTCTTCTCAGATTGTGAACCAGATGACACACTCGTATAGAAAAGTCACAAAATGGGAGACATCCAAGGCCCCATGACAGAAAACTAAAGGAACTTTGCACAACAAAAATCATAAATATAGAACATAAAAACAGCAACGATAACACCAAAAACACTAAAAGCAAGATAATCTGACCATATGGCCAGATGTGACTCTGACAAGGAGTTTTGACATATTTGTTACTTTTATTTTATTAAACCTTGTTGGGCTTGATACTGCTCTTCAGAGTCTGTGTTTCCACAGAGGAGGAATAACGGAGACGAAATGGACCAATCCGAGGAATACTGGGAGTAGAAACCAAATAAAAAACCTTTTCCATGTTTCAAAACATTTCTCTAGGACAAACTTATTTAAAGTTAGAACTCATCATGGGGGACTGAATGAATTTCTTAATTTCAAACACAAAATCCTTAAAGAAGGACTTTGATTTATGCCAACAGATGTTAAGACAAACTCTGTAAAAGAATGAAAACTGTTGAAGTCGTATAAACATTCTTAATTTGAGTGTTTGTGGCACCACTCACATTGGAAACCTAAATGTTTAGCAAGAAAAATTAAAATGACCTCAAGAAAATCTGTTTAGCAAAAAAATTGAATCATTACAAGCCGGACTAAAGACTGGTTGTGTTCTGACAGACAAAAAGCCCTGAGGTTGATCTGAACACGTACACTTGCTGGCCTGTTGCTACACAACATTTCTGAGAAAATGAAATCCAAACCAGCACATCTGGTCCAACTGTAGAGTTTGTGACTACAGACAGTAACACAAAGCCTAAAGACGGCAGATTTTGAGGTGTGTTGTTGTTAATTACATAATTTACTGTGTGAAGGATCTAATTCAAACGCCCACGTTGGTTCTCTGTAAGATCATTGCAGACTTTCCAGGAGGATTGGTTTGCTTATTCTCATTTAATTTAACTTATTTTAAATAAACCGAAAGCGTGCCCACTTGTTATAAGGCACAATTGATAAATTAGTAAATTGACAATGCTCTGAATATGTTTTACTGTGGATTTGTAGAAGATGCTTCTAGTTCTAGTCTAGTCTTTTACAAGTTCTCTTCTCTGAAACATTGTTTAGTGTTTGATGTTTAGGGATTGTTTTGACTACATAGATGCCTCATATCTATGAATTTATCAACCTACTACATTTATTTTGACATCGCTTTCATTTTTACTATCATATTAGTTTTGTTTCCGTTTTTATACCTATAAAATTTCATTTTTGGAAATTGTCAGCTCTCTTGCTTTTCTATAAATTATTACTAGCTACTACAAGATCAAAATCATTCCTATTTATTCACTTTAACATCTGCTCTACTTAGAACAACCAGATAAATAAAGGATGTTCTGATATATATGTATATATATATATACATTCATGGATTAGATATTTCTACTCCAGCAGACCACAGTATGTCAGAGAACTAGAAATTTTCCAACAGAATCCTGAACCCAGTTGTGTAATTGGGACATTTATTGGACAGGTCTGGTTTATCCTGGCCCAATCAGGGCTGCCCCTCCACCCATCCCTTCCACATAAGTGTTCAATTAGCTGATGACACCACAGTTGTTGATGCCTTTATTGGTACCTATAAAACCCACCACAGTCAGAAGTTCAACATCTGGCTGAGAGATGCTGAATAAACAACCTAAAACACAGTCGGACAAAAATATTAGCATGTGTGCTTTTTTCATAAAGAGTGTGCTGCTGTTTTCTGTTTAAACTAACTTTAATGTAAATATTTTTTACAGCGATAATAAACTTCCTTTAATCCTTTGATTTAAGGATATTATATTTTGGAACAACCTTGTCAGGAAAATGGTGCTTTAGGTGATGGTTTATTTTTGGAGATCATTTAAAAACACCCAAACTTGATATTTCATGACTTTCAATTAAACCCCAACCCGTACTTTGGGAAACTTTGTGGATGAGCTAATTGTTGGTGTACAATTATTTGTCATGTTTTATTACTGAACAAATCTGCCCTGGCCTTTAGACGCCGTCTTTAGTTGACTGAAAGTACCGAAGTGATCAAGGAGGATTCTTCTGTAAAGTGATCTTGCTGCTGTTGATCAGATTTTGGGAACAGCAAACAGAGAAGCTGCAGATGACCAGATTCTGGGTCTATAAATATATTTTCATGGTCTGAGTAAACAAAAGGCATCTGTGTCCTATCTGACGGCTGCGGAGGGAGCCGACTGAGGCGTTCCGATTTGAGGCGGTTGCTAAGGAACATGAATTCTCACGCAGCCTGTTTCCCTCCACAGCAGCTGCGTCTCTTTAGAGGCCGCTAATGCATGCAGCTCAATCTGCCCGCGCTGCGACCACGTGTGCCCGCCGCATTCAGCCCATGCATGCCGCTCCTCTTTGGCTCTGTTTAAGACGAAAGGCTTCAATGGTGCTTTTTTTTTATAATTATTGTTTTGGTGCCAGATTGGACTGTAGACATGGTTACGATGAGTAAAACTGGAAAGGGTCATTACTACATAAACCCACCAGAACAAAGACAAGGAGACGACACAAAGCAAGCTGTATTGTGGGACCGTTGGCACCACAGTGTTATCAGGTCTCTACTGAACATCTGCTCCAACTGCTATGCTCACTTTTATCAGCTGATGGTCTGTTAAATTTAACTAGTCCTCTGTGATAAGGAGAGAATCCCTGGAATTAATGCACACAGCCATAAACCCAACATTCATAGTTTTAGCTTGACTATTTCTACTGCAGCAGTGTTTTTGTGGGCCAGCAGCTGGAAGGAGCGGAACAAAGCCCCAGCTTTTATTGCACATTATCTTTCATTTAATCTTTCTGATTTATGTTCCACATTTTCTTCCTCCCGTAGATGGTTATCCAAACATGTGTTGGAGTAGAAAAAGAAAAAAAAATGCTTTATGGGATATCCAAGTTCAACATCATGTTAGTCTCAAACCTGAAATAAACTGTTTCCCACAGTGCAATCACAAAGTAAAGAACCAATAAGAGAAGAGAAAAGAAGGAGGATGACGATAGCCTGAATACACCCCAAAATCCAACGAGACAGTGTGAGATCTTTTAATATGCAGAAATCTTTGAAATTGACCCAAGTCACAGATGCTTTACATTGTTTTACTTGGAATGAGTTCAAAAGTTTTGAAACCACTAGTTTTAAAACCCAAGGCGTGATATTTTGGCTTGGGTTTTCTATTCACAGCGTTGAATCGGCCTGTGGATTTTGTTTACAAAGAATCTGACCATTTTAGATCTGTTATGTTTACCAACATTGTTTTTCTAATACATTACCAACTGGTAGAGGACTGGAAAGGTCGAGCAAAGAAACAGTAAAAAACAGAGCATAAATCAGATGAACTAATCAGAGGTGATGTGAATCAGAATCAGAAGCTTTAAAGTCACATGGATAGACACACAGCACAACCTGGAGCAAAATTACTTTCAGAAAATGACTGGATTAAAGCAGGGACCTGAGACCAATTATTGCAGAGGGTGCAGAACCAAAAATGATAAAGGAAAACCAAGGGGGAGGGGCCTGACAGTATTCAAAGAAATAAATCTATCTCTATTCATTCGATTAAAATGTAATCTACAAGGAAGCAGAACACAAGAATACGTGAAGAAACACAAAGGAACAAATATGTATATGGCGTATCAAACATAAACAATCAACAAAGAAGTGATATGTATGTTCAACGTTAAGTTTAAATTTAAGGATGTTTGTTCCAAGTTCTTAGAAAGAGGAGTCTGCTTTCAAAGACATGTTTTTATTTGTGTTCTATTCATATCTGCTGTTTTCTTTCTGTTTTCTTTTTATTTCATTTTGTTGCCTTAGACTCCCTTGGAGGCCCGTTTCCATCCACATCACACCGATGTCATCACAAACCTAAAAGGTGTCTCCCCATTCAGTGTGGCACTGTCGGTGGACCGTTTCCTGTCAGTCCGCTCCTTTTCCATCCAAACACCAAGGGATCCCAAATAGTCATGGACTTGGCCCAGAAGACTGTCAAGAGGCAGGCCAGTTTCTGCAACGCCATCACTTTCAGCAACCGGCCCATTGCACTGTATGAGCAAGTCCGCCTCAAGGTAGCTTTCAACCTTTCCTCTGGGTATTTGGTTTTAGAAAGCTTTTTAAATTATATCAACAAGCCTGAATATAATTGTTGTCTCAGATCACTAAAAAGCAATGCTGCTGGAGTGGAGCTCTGCGTCTAGGCTTCACCTCTAAAGACCCCTCCAGGATAAACCCAGACAATCTGCCGAAGTACGCCTGCCCCGATCTGGTGTCCCAGAGCGGATTCTGGGCCAAGGCCCTTCCCGAAGAGTTTGCGAACGAGGGAAACGTCATCGCCTTCTGGGTGGACAAAAAAGGCAGAGTCTTCTACCGCATTAACGAGTCCAGTCCCATGTTGTTCTTCAGCGGAGTCCGGACAGCCGACCCTCTTTGGGCCCTCATCGATGTTTACGGTCTGACCCGTGGACTGCAGCTGCTAGGTAAGACAACAAAAACAACCCGACTTTACAAACTAAAAACTAACTGTCTAGCCATCATTGAGTCCTGAAAAAAGTTGGACTATGGGCAAACAGCTGATTTTGTCTGTCACCTTTAGCTGTACATTACCTAAATAAAGACACATTTCCTCCAAACTAGTTTGAGTAAAAGTTTAGTTCACACCCAAGACTTCGACTATTTTAACTGGTTTTCATAACCAACCTTCCAATCTCCCAATATAATTAAGCTCCATTGGGGTTGAGCAGATTAACCTTTGAATCATTTGTAGTAACTGTCACAAGCTGTAATCTAGGGCTGCACGATACTTGAAAATTTGGAAATAGCAATATTATTAAATATTATGATGACAAAATATTTTCTCTCTTTCTCCTCTATACTTCCGTCACTCTGTGACTCTCAGTGTTTTGGAAAAAGCTATTTGTGTTTGGTTAATCCAGGCTTTATTATGTTTTCCATGATTAGGTACAGAAAACACAATTTCATAATAGTTAGATTATTGGACTAGTATTGCGTTTTAGAAAGTGGAGAATTGTGAAGAATGCTGGGTTAAAATGTTCACAACCCGTTCAGTTGGGTTTCCTACCTGACTAGCACAGCATCCACCAGGTTTGCTGGGATATGTAATTCAACAGTATGTTGTAGATCTATTAACATTTTTGTGTTGAATGAATAGGTGGGCCATTATCACTGCAGATGAATCTCTAATGTACTTTACAGAGACTCAAGGTCTGTATTTCAACCATATTTTCGACATCAATCTGAGTCAGCACACTTGAACCAAATGATTGTTTTAGTGGAGGTATTTTAAATATTTAAATAATCTGCATTAGAGCAAGGAGACGTCTTAAACCTTCATGACGCTTATGGACTGGAGTTGGACACCCTTGCCTTAAGACCTCGTTTTCCTGTGATGACCTGGCAACTTTACCAGGAATAGCCCTGCTTCTCACTAGATGACTGCTAGAGACAGGCACTAGCTCCTTCATCCTTGCAAGGATAAGCAGATACAGCCAATGTATAGATGCTTTAAGATGGGGAAATTTCAAAGATGTGTTTTCGTGTTTGACAATTCGTGAGATTCTCTTTTTTGTGTGGATCTGAGGACATTTCTAGATCACCTCTGACCTTTTGTGCTGCCATTTTCAACATTTCTGAAAGCCCCTCTTTCTCTTCTCTTGTTGACTGTAAACACATTCTTCTCTGGAACTGGCCATCTCTGTGTACAGTAAAGCCTTCCAAGAAGCTCCAACTGACCGACATTCTGTTTCAGTGGTTACTAAGAAGCATTTTTTGCAGGGTGGGGGCTTCACAGCGTATCTTAGTATTCATACCACACAGCTTAGGATCATATAGCAGAGGCTTTCATGTATACATTAAATGCTGTCATCCCTTCTGATTCTGTGAAACTGGGCGAGAGGTCAAATGTTCTATGGATAACAAAAGTCAATGTAATGCTTTACTGTCTATCAGGCATGAAATGGCTTCTTAAAAATGCTGTGTGACCTACCTCCTGTTGTTACACAGGTTCTGTTTAAGCAACTTCTTCATTCTACATCTGCTCTCAGCCTGGGGAGTGAAACTGAACCACAAAATTTGGGCTAATCAAAATGAAATTAACAAAATAGGGCATTTTGTATTCACTCTGTTTATCTATTTATTTTTAAGTTAAAGTTTATTTGATGATATAAAAAAAAGCAAAACAAAACAAAGAAATTTGTGTGAAATCATGTGGCTCGTAGGTTTCTAAACTCTCTAATGCGACCTTCTGACAATAGCTGTGAGAATTCTGAAGAAATCCAGGCGCCTTTTGCTATTTACTGTATTTTTACAATCAGGCCATATGCCGGGCTGTCTGCAGAAAAGAAGGACTCCTTTTCCTAGAAGGGTGGGTGTGGGGATCATCTAACTGACATCTGCCCCCACAAATATGGGCCTGTTCATAGGAGCGGAGCACTACGAAGGACTGATATAGACTTACATCATCTAGAGTAGCCTCAACGTCTTTGTGATTTTGGGAAATGAGCCTCATCAGCTCTTTACATCAAATTTCTGTGTGTAACCTCGTCCTTTCCTCAGAAAAGCCCTTCGGCTGTGACATTTGAGGCCATATTCTTCGGTTTCACCCTTTTCTTCCTCAAGCATTCGAGCTGATCCGATCTCTGCTGCAGATTTTTAGATAAATCAAACATATTCGTTTTCTCTTTTCACATGTGTCTAAAACAAGATTTCGTTTTAATTTTTCACAAAAAATCTCTTTGTGTTGAAGTGCTTTCCAGCTGTAGCAACAAATATTTATCAACCCATATAGTTAGTTATTCCTTACTAAGGTTTAATTAAATTGGGAAGGATTGGGTTTCTCGCTCTGTTTATTCGCTGCCGTGCTCTCATTATGTAAATTAGCAGTTGGGTTGTAGCTGAGCCTCCATTCAGTGAGGACAATGGAGCACACGAGCACTCAAACACACACTGGCTTCTCAAAGCCTCATCTGCCAGTTCCCATCAGTAAATGCAGCTTCCTCCCATTGAAAGATGATTTTTTTTGGGGTTTCTAGGCTTCACCTTTAGAATAACATGACAAATTAAAATTTTTTTTTTGTTTTTTTTACTTTAGTTTAAGGTATTTCTATTCTCTTAAGAAGGCATTAAGCCACTAAAGTTCTTAAGTTGGGGCATGCATTGACAAATATACCTATCTACCCAGAGTGTTTTTGGATTGCTGAAAGGAATGTTGTGTTTAAGAACTTTGCCCACATTCCAGTCAGGAATGGAGGGCATGCTGGTGTCAAAGAGGAAATGTCACAATGACATCACAATCTAAATGCATCTTAACTGTTGAAAGGCAGTGGCACTCAAAGACGTTACTTGGAGGTACCAAGGTGATGGTTCTTTCTAAAACATGTTTTAAAAACATCCATGTCCACATTAGACCATTTCCAGAAATGTCTTCATCCACATGAAAAAATTAGGTCCCAAAATGCTGGTTTTAATTCCCCAGATCTGGAAACAGTGCTTGCACAACAAACACAGGCTTTATGCACATGTCCCGTACATGTGCATAAAGCCTGTGTTTGTTGTGCAGGCTTGGAAGGAGACCATTGCAATGGAGGTCACGTGTACTATTGTTTGTCACCTTGACTTCAGCTCTATCTATGGCTTTAAAACGCATTTACCTCAGACCTTAGCAGAGCTGGAATCAAGAAAAAAGGTGTCGCTGGTGTTAAACTTAAAGCTATGGTAGGGGTGATAGAATAGATACAGAACAAATACTGGTACTGAATTAATGCTGAAATTGCAATCACATTGTCAGTGGGCTCTGTATTACCATCTAAAAGGACTGTCACATTTGTACTAATCAGATCTTGAACAAAATGTTCAGTTGCATTCACACAGTAATGGTGAAGATATAATTATTGTTGTTTACCCCACCAGTCTTTAGCTATGTGTTCATCATCTGCACACTTACGATAGACTTGGCCAGTTTGATAAACTCTTGTGTCTGGGGTTAAGGACAAGGTCCTGCCCCAGTATCTCTCAAATTTAGGGGGAGTAATGTAGTAAGAGATTTATAGACAGCTTTGTTTGGCATCTCCAGTAATGCAAGTGCTGTGCAAGTCTGTAGTGGTTAAGATAGAACTCTGCAGAAAGATCAAGCGTTTGCCAACTGATTAAAATTCCTACATTTATCTGTGGTTATGGGCTCTGGGTAGTGACTATAAAAGCAAGATCATAGAAACAAAGGGTCATAGTTTGTTTCCTACAACGTGTCAAGGCTCTTCCCTGGGTATATGGTGGAAAGCTGTGTCTTTCATGAGGGGCCCAGGGTAGAGCTGCCGCTTCTCCACATTGAGAGAGGCCAGTTTAGGTGGCTAAGGCATCTGGTTAGCATGCCTCCTACATACGTCCCTGGTGAGGTGTTCCAAGCACATCCCATTGGAAGGAAACCCCGAGAAAATCCAGGGCACACTTTTTCTCCTGGCCAGGAAACACTTTAAATCCAAGGGTCTGGCCTAATTGGCGAAGGGAGAGAGAAATCTGGGCCTTTCTGCTTGGGCAGCTGTTCCCACTACCTGAAAGGATGGATGGATGAATGGATATTATTGATGGTTTCTTGTGTACTGATAAATAACTATTATAAAGTTTGATAATATGTGACAATACCAGTGTTCCAGGATCCGATGTTGCTTTGGGGCAGATGATTCATATCATGCTTTCCTTCCTGCAGCTGTTCTGAGGTCAGTGCAGGACAGCAGATGAGGGATGAACAACTCTGAGCGACACTTTTAACATGGTTGATGTCAAAAGACTGAAACAGAAGCAGAAATATCTCAGGAACTATCAGAGGGATTTATTATCCATGACAAGGGAAAATCTGGGGGCTGATTTGATTTAGTTCTTCCACACCTCCGCAAGCCCGATTCCCTTCTGAGAATGAGGACATGTGTCCATGCACTATTTTTCACTTCTGTAGGATCCTGCTTTGCTGTGACATGTTTGGATTATTTAAAATATATAGCATTGCCTTTAAAGGTTTCAGGAAAGCTGTGGGAACGTCTTAGTCCCCTCAGGTACGTTGTGATTGATTATCCTTTACCTCAAATGGGGCAAAACAGATATTGTGGAAGTTGGCTGCAGAAAGATTAAAGCTGTCCCCACAGGCCCGAAATCCAACAAGCCACAAAGGTCGTTTAATATATCACGTTCCCTCGGTTAGCTGTCACTCTCACTCTCACACTCGTGCACACACCAGGACTAGGCTCGACACAGGGAGAGAAGTTGAGCAATTTAGTAATTCCAGCTGTTGTGAAGCCTTGAAGCTCTCGGATTGTATGAGTCAGTCACAGTGGAGCTTTAATCAAGAAGGGCGGCCTCTGTGTGGGTCTGTCCTAGAGGACATTCGGATGAAGGCTGATTGGTAAGCCTCGAGGCAGCAAACACCTCTCCACTGGGTCCAACCACGGGTGGGTAGCGGGTCTAATCCAGCTGTCACCGCAGAGAAGCTGGAGCAGTTAATTTAGTTCAAACGAAAACATGGTGTCCAGGAGAGGCAATCTCTGTCACCTATCAGGAATGCTGACGTTCTGTGGTTTGGTGGAAGCATCAAAGAGCCGCTGCAGACATTTTTCCTCAGGGATAGATGGACTGGATTATGTTGTAGCTCTTGACAGGAGAATAACATATCATAAGCCTTGTGAAAGCTGAAATTCACAGTCGCTCGAAAAGATTGGCAGAGTGAATCCGCCAAGAACTATAACACTAATTATTGCAATATTTGTAATCTGCTCTATTAGTCATTTGCTGTCCTTTTTCTTCTATCTCTTGCCACTATATTTTAACATGACCAAACTCTTTATAAAGCTTCCATCAGTCATCCCTTGTCCTGTTGTGCTCAGAAAAAAAAAAATGTGGCTAGACTTTGTGCAAAACAACCCATTAAGGCTTACAAAATCAATCAAATTAATCAAAAACACTTTACATATCCCAAAGGTAAATTAAATACTGCTATCACCCTTAATGCTGTAGTTAATGTCTTTACTTGCAACTACTATATATATATAAATCAGAACTGAGTTGGAAATAGGGCTGAATGGAGGAGAGGTCGGTACCATTGCTTTTGAACCCACCCTCCCACCCCCGGCTTTTGGGACTCCTTCTTCCTCTCTTCTTTTTTTAGAACCATGACTGTTAGGATAACAGGTCCCTCACAATTGTATTATGCTTACATATTAATGTATGTGTAGTTTAATAATTTAAAGAATATTGATGAGTAGATTTGATTTATCTTTCAACGCTCGTGGTATAATTGTAGTGGATTGACTTTATTATGTGAATGGGATGTTGTATATAGGGGAGTGTGTATATTACTTTGTTAAATGGTAAATTGATCCCACTACAGGTATTCACTCACGTTCACACACTGGTGATGGTGAGCTACCATATATCAGTGACACTAGTAAGTAGGGCAGGTGAAGTGTTTTGCCCAAGGACACAATGACTGAAACTGACAAAGAAGGGATTTGAACTGGAAACTCACAAGTCATAGATTTAGTTTTAGTGAAATTCAGCACAAATATCATTTTAAACTTCAGTCTCTTTTCTGCATAAATTCCTCTGGACCTCTACTGACATCCAGTCCTGTTGAGTGACAGACATACAGCACAGAGTGCAGAAAGCAGCTAGGATTCCCATCTTTGATTAATACATGCTCAATTTTTGACTTAGCAAAAATTACTGTACCACTTTATGGCAGCACGTGGATCTGCCAATAACAATACAGGAATGAAAATGGGGCTTTTAGGGGGTGGTGGGGGGCGTTGAGTTGAGTTGTAAAATCCTTAACACATAAAAAGCTGCAAATTTACCAGCTTTATATTTCTTGGCCATAAGGATTTATGCCTTTAACAACAAAGATAACCCATTTATATTTTTTGGCATTTTCTGTCGGTTTTAAATGGTGAAATGACTGTGACCGTAGTTGTTTGAGGGTAACCTGTCAGGATTTGAGATAACGACTCGAGCAGAGGTGGAATTGTGTGAGAAAAGTGATTTAAGATGAATAATGAACAGAACATAAACCGCAACAAGGGCAATGCGGAACGGACCAGGGATGCGCGGGACATAAACAAACGGAAAGTAAATAAACTGATGATGAAAGCGGAAACACGGACACTATGGAACGTGAAAAGACGAAACCATAAACATAAATGAACAAGCGGAATAAACAAGATGGAAAGATAAAGATAATAAATAAACAAACAAATAATAAGTGACACGAGCTAAACGGGGAATTAATGAACAATTAGTGACGTGAGGTAACTGGAAGAACGAAGAAGCAAATATCTACGGACACAAACGAGAAAGGGGTGCGAGAAGAACATGAGGCTACAAAGAAACAAACCATAAAAGAAAGAACTAGGACGGGAACGGAGGAGGAAGATGATGGAGAGACAACCAGCACAGAGAACCAGCAAGCAGGAGGGGGAAAGGATTACGGGGAGACGATGAGGAAACGGCAGTAGATGAAGCAGAGAGACGGGAGGTGAACCAGTGGTGAGTGAAAGAGTAAACCAGGCTTAAATACAGAGGAGCAGGAGGTGGAGTGGTGGAGATGATGATTGGATAATTACAAATGATGAGAGAAAACACAGAGAGAATAGGGACAGAGCCGGGGATACTAGAGAACACACAAAAGAACAAAAACAAAGACTAAACAAAAATAGAAAATAACCTAAAGAAAACAATAACTAATGATAACAAAGTAAAACAAAGCAACTACAACAAATTAAACAGCAAACTGATAGAGAACAAAAACACAGATCATGACATAACCATTGTAACAAATCGAGGGTTTTGTACAGTTTGTTGTTTGTCTTTGTGTCCTTAAGAAGAGATTTCATTATTTCTTCTTAAATTAGAAAGTGACTAAAACCAATCAGGAATCACAAGCAGGGTCTAAACCGACATGCCTGTTTATAAACTGTATTCTAAACTTAGACAGCCCTTCTGGTCCTGTACTGTGATGGGAATCAGAGGAACGTTGATAATCCCCACAGGAAAATTGATTTTCAGCATTGCTCTGGATGGTTGAAATTACAAAATTAGATTTGAAACTAAGATGATTAAAACAGATAAATAAAACAACTAAACTCGATGCCCCTATAGGTGGTTAGAACACCTTTAGGGTAAAATATAATATGGTTTTTTTGAAAACATTAGCTTTTCATCATCTCCTGTGAAAACCTTGCTCCTACAGTAGATGCATTAGGAGAAATACAGTATACAGTTCTAATCGATCTAAAACGTAATACTATTTCAAAGCACCAATAAATGCAGCTGTAAGATATACATTTTTACCCAGTAATGTTACAGTGAGTATTTCACAAGTTGCTATGGTAACTTTGATAATCTGAGACCTGGCTCGGGAGAAAAAGTGATTAGCCTTATAATTTGAATATTATGATTTAGTTTGGTACTTTCTTTGTTTTGGCTCAGTTGCCTTGAATTCTACTTTTTCCATAAGACCTGCCTTCAAAGCTGCCTCGACCCAATCTGGGACTGCAAGGCTAAGCATCCAGATCAAAGACCCTTCTAAGTCCATCCCACCATTTCCAACATCTCTTTGGTTGCTCCAGTTTTTGTTCAGTGCAAAAGCTCCCCGGATAGCCTCCTCTACCGTCCTCTTTCTCCCCCCTAATCCCTTCACATCTACACATACTCTTCTCATGTTATCTCCTTTCCTCTCCTATCTCGGTGAGATCACTGTTTTCTCTGCAGACATCAGATGAAACCCTCCAGGATAAAAATTTGAGCCGGTGAGACAGGGCTGTGAGCGTGAGAGAGAGAGTAAATCCCCCCGCAAACACCCAGCCACTCTCAAACTCCAGCTCAAACCCCTGGCACGTTCCTTCTGCTCAGCCTCGCAAAGCCACTAAAGCCAGCCAGACTCTCCCTCTGTCCAGCATTAACTTACTCGCACCACTGCTATTCCCCAATCAAAAACATTCAGAGCATGAGCCAGAGCCTCTGCGGTCCAAAATAGACCCGCCGCCCCACCCAAATATCCCTCTCCTTTATGCATTTGCTGCAGATTAACCCAACAGGTGCCTAATTACTGTAATCATGAAACGCTCACAGGAGAAGGAGAAAAACAGAACTAACTCGCTCTGCTTTGTTGGGTTTTGAAGTAGAGTTTTCACACTGAGTTTTCTAAAGCAGCGAATGAGATCGAGCATCTGCCAGTGTTTAAAATTTTGAAAGGGACCAATAGGACCAAAGGGATTGTGTCGGCTAAAAAGGTAGGTGCACCAACGATTGGTGGGCAGCAGCTGGTGAGGTCAAACAAGAGCATGCTGTGTGCACACTCCTTTATAAGTGCAGGATAAATGTTCTGCAGCCCCTTTTTTTTCTCCTCTGCTTTATAAGCACCAAAGCCTTTCTCCCTGCTCAAAGTGTTTTCCTGTCTAAGAAAGCCTAAATGTTTGAAATGATTTCCCTTTGAAAAATGAGAGAGGGGAAAAAACATAAAGGAAAATATGTGAAAGGGAACATAAAACATCACAGAGGCATTTTTGTGAAAGAAAATACGAGACACTGCAGGTTTGAAGAGAAGCCAGTGCGTTGTCAGGATTCCTGAGTTTGACGTACTGTAAAGCGGCGCGGACGTCCAGAAAGGACGTGGAGATGATTTGTGGTTCTTCCAAAGCTTGCTGCCGCCTCCTTTCAACATAAATCCAGGATTGGGACCCCACCTCCATCAGAAGATTCCTCACTACAACAGATTCGTCATCATCACACATCCAGCCCCTGCCGTGAGTCCCGGAGGGATCCGAGTAACTCCATCCCATCGTAATTCAAGTGATGATGAAGTGACAGACAGCAGAGTTGCGGCAGGCTCTGCAGGATTCGCATCGTTCTTTGTGGTGACATTGTTCCAATTCTCTTGGTGGGCTGGATAATACAGTTGCAGGTTGACTAAGAGCTTTTGGTCTTCGGAAGAGGTCAACCTGAGGTTCTTTCTGCATCTCTAAATAACTCATTCAGGAGCAATACGGTGCTTTCTGGCCAAACTATTCATACCTCAGCTTGGTATTTTGGTGTGTTCCCTTGTCTGATCGGATAGTTCATAAATAACGTTTTCAAGTCCTACCACGGACAAGTGTATTTTCCTGTAGAAATAAAGATAGAAATGTAAAATGATAGAGGATATATTTCATTAGTTAGGTAAGGGGTGCTTAATACCTCGAGGTGTGCCGGTCGATCATGCAGCATTAAAGGAAGTAGATGACCGTTTCCATCCTTCCGTTTGTCTTTCGATTCACATACCTGGCAGCAAACTAATGCACATTTAAGCACGCAAACAGATGATAACTCTACGTTATCTTTGCATTACCCGCCTCAGCAAACTACAGTGTCTTATAGAGTGTGTGTGTGTGCGTGCGTGCGTGCGTGCGTGTGCGTGTGCGTGTGTGTGTGTGTGTAAGTGTGTATATATATATATATATATATATATATATATATATATATACATAAATAGATATATAGATATAGATATAGATATATATAGATGGATATACACTATAGGTGTGTATTTATGGACTCATGTTTATCTGCTTATGCTTGGGGAGAGCCACACACATTCCACAGTGGGTTAATTCCGTCATGCAACACAAGCTGTGTTATAGATTGATTTAAAAATTTTCTTCATCCTAAAAAAACAAAATATACAATAAAAAAGATTTATATAGTATAAAATAAATAGGCATTGTGCTTTTTTTTTTTGTGGTGGTGGGGTATATCCCTTAGAATTGGTCATCTTTAAAGTAGCTCGCAAGTTTGAAAGGTGTGGGCACACCTGATATTGGTTAGGACTTTGACTAGACCCTTTGAACATGCTTAGATCTGATCACTTCCTTTGTATCTATATGATTGTTGTCATGCTGGGAGTTAACCTTTATTTCTGTTTAAAGAAAACCAAACCTGCAGCATGATGCTGCCACCATGTTTCTCCATTTTTCTCCAATGTGACCAGAGCACCTTCTTCCATATGTTTGCTTTGTCCCCTACCAGTTTATAGCAAGCGTCCAGTAGGGCTTATTTTTAGCAGTAGCTTTCTACTTGCCACTGTGGAGTATTAGACTGTTGTCCTTCCTTCTGTCAGAGCCAGCTTGGGACTCTTGACCACTTCTCTGATTATTCCACATGTATTTTTTGGTAGGTTTGCAGGTTGCTAGTCTTAGAGATGTTTAATGATAGGGATATTATTTTAAAACCTAACACTGGTTTTATATTCCCGGAAGAGATGACAATGTTTATTCTCTAATCTCTAACAACCCTCTTCTGTATCAGATTAAATTATAAACAGGAAGTGAACTGAATATAAAGATAGAGTTGGATCACTTTTGTCTTTTTTATGTAAACTGAGGGTGGATGGACAACAGAATCCCCTGCTCACCTTTAGGAGTGTTGGCGTCTGCTCACTTCAGAGCAGAGAGGAGTATAATGGTTAATAGCAGTCTTGGGGAGCAACCTTTGCACCAAAGGTACCATCCACTCCATGTACAGTAATCTGGCAACACAATTAAAAGGCCTGAATTGCATTAAAGATTAATCACATTGTTTGCCGCTCTGGGTTAGCAGCTAACGCTTAATTACAGCAAACGTGACTTTGATGGAGCTTTGCTTCCGTCTAATCTTCCTGTTGAACCAGACTTCATCTGACAGGATTTCAGCCTTGGTGAATAAAAATCAGAGGATCAAGCACAGAGGTTGCTGTCAACTCCAGTTCAATTTTACACATTAAAGCGTCAAGCTTGATCTGAGTTACTCCTGTAGGAGAGAAATGTGTGATTGACATGAGCTAAAGTTATAGACGTGGTTTCAGTTAAGGTGGGTGAACGTAAACTGTCAGACATAAAACAATCTGTAGTTTGCATTAAATGCCCAGTTAGTATTCGGGATGATTTTAGGTTAAGAATCTATGTTTGATTTTTCTCACATTATTCAGAATACTAAAGATTGTTGTGCATACTTTTGTTTGACAGAGCACTGCAATAATCATCAGTCTTTTCTGTGCTGATCTAACTTCATTTTTGCTTTTATACGTTTACAATAAATTTTTAACGGCAAAAATCATAGAGCCTGTTAAGTAGTATGTCCTCAATTTAAAAGAAGCTCTTTTTCTATGATCAACCTGAACTTCAGAAAACTGAAATGATCCTCGACCAAAGTGAAAAGACGGCTGTTGTTGAGCAGTTATCTGGATTACCTGGGATTATAAGGACACAAATGTTGCTATGTGTTTTTTGGAAATTGAGGAAAAGGAAAAGGAAATGACCTGTTTGTAGAACACTAATCACAGTGTTAATATTTCTACTATAATCTTGTCCGTCCACAGAAATTATCATAATATTGTCATGGTTCATTCACATGCAGCTTTGGAAACCTAAGCTTTCCTGTTTTCCTGTAGCCGTTTGTTTTGATGGGGAGCAACGAAGACTTCTGATGTCTTTTCTACCTCAGCATAATAAAAAAACACACACATATGCTTCAGAGCATCAAACTGCTGCCTTTGTAAATGTTTGTAAGTTAAAATAATTTCCATAAACTGCATAATTCCCATAACCACAAAAGACTGCTGTTGAGCAGATTTTATGTTGGAAGGCTCTTACTATATGTCAGACTTTGTTTTGTGTCTCAGTTGGCTGCAAGTCGGAATCATAAGTGACTTCCTGTTCTGTTCTCACTGCTGCAGTCTACAGCTGTGCCACATGCTTTCTAATGAGACTAGGAGGGTTATCTGGAGTCAGGCCACTCAGGTCTTCGTCGGAAAGATACGATCGGAGTAGACCCGGATCGGAGAGTTTCTCGAGATTATAAGCAGCTGTTTTTCATCCTCTTTCTCCACCCAGCCTTGGTTTACTTCCTACAGCGAACAACAGTAATCGCAGTCGGGAGTTTTTTCAATCTGCAGTTGGGATCATCGTTTCCCCTGACACTCAAGTCTTAAAAAAACACTTTGTAGATAATTCGATCACACCCAAACAATCACAGACAGGCAACTCAGTCAGGATGACGGGCTAATTTTACCCACTAAACAGGGTCAGGGGAGATTATTAAAGATGTGTTATTTGAAGCATCTACAACTAGAAACTTTAAGCAACCCTCTGGCTGCTTAGCAGACAAATATTACACACACAAACCACACTGGGAGTTATAAATGCCTCTATGGAGTGAGATTCTGGAAAAAGAAGGGAAGAAATAGATTTTATGGGAGTTTATTGTCCCGTTACTGCTTATAAATTTATACTAGTTTAAAAGTGGTCAGTTGTGAATATTTTTATTCAGTTCTTACGTCTTTGCGCAGACTTTCAGAATTTGCCCGCTAAAATGTTTTAGAAGTTTAATTACAAGCACAAGCCAAGCAAAGTTCATTGTTTGCAACATGATTTCTGGTTTCCAGATTTGACCAATTCAATCCAGTGCAACCAACTGGCATGTAGGAAGGAGACATTAACGTTTTAAGACGGGTTTTCTGCGCAGATCATAAAACATGGTGGTGGCAGCAACGTGCTGTGGGGATCCTTTAGTTTAAACGGGGATGGACGGTCACCTTACTGCAAAACAACAACCATAATCTTACAGCCAGAGGTAAAATTGGAATAAATTGCATCAAGACGCCAGCATTATTTCAAAAGTTATCCCTACTATGCTTTGCTGTGATGCAGCTGACAAGAAACTTGAGTCCCAGGTAATCTACTGATCCGAATAAAATCCATAAGAGCATTTTTAACTCCGTCTTTCTCTCTTGCTGTTTTTCTGTTATCCTTCTCCAGACAGTGAGATCGTTCCTCCCGACTGTCTGCGGCCACACTCGTTCACGACCGTGCGCTCCTCCTCCCTGCGGCGAGAGGCCGACGACTCGCGTCTCTCCGTCAGCCTGTGCGACCTCAACCTCCAGCAGGAGGACCGAGGACCCGTCCACTCTCACCGCCACACCCTGCACCTAGCCTCAACGTCCTCTTCCTCCGCCTGCCCCATCCCCCAGAACTCCCTAAACTCTCAGCAGTCCTCCCTGCTGCCGTCAGCCCTGGAGAGTGACCTGCACTTCCACCAGCTGCGTGGCGCTCACATTAAGACACTCGATGACCAAACAGTGGCGCGGTCTGAGCACGCCCGGGAGGAACGGACGCTTGTCTTCACCAACCGGCCCCTTCGCACTGGAGAGACCGTCTTCATCAAGGTCACCAAGTCCAGCCCAGCCCGCTCGGGTTCGCTGTCCTACGGTGTGACCTCCTGCGACCCCGCAGTGCTGCGCCCCAGCGACCTGCCGTACAACCCTGAGGCTCTGGTGGACAGAAAGGAGTTCTGGGCCGTGTGCCGCGTGCCGACTCCTCTGCAAAGCAGCGACATCCTGGGCTTCCTGGTCAACCAAGAAGGGGAGGTCATCCTCAGCCACAACGGCACCAACGTGGGGATGCAGGTGTGTGTGGACAACTCCCGTCCCCTCTGGATGTTCTTTGGTCTGCATGGAGCTGTGACGCAGCTAAGGATTCTGGGTAAGTGCTCGAAGCACCGCATTATTTCATAAAGGCTAAGGTCAGCTTACAATAACTGCAGACTGAAATAATAAGCTACAGTGATTACAAAGTTTTGGTTTTGACCGATGGAAACTGCTAAAAACGGCAAAGTCTTTAATTTAAACCTTCCTGAAAGTGCTTGTGTGATGATGTTGAAGTTCTTTGAATAAAAATGTTTGGAGAAGATGGATTTTCCGCAAAACTTTGAACATAAATTTCCAGTTAGAATTTTGAAAAAATTTAATAAAAAGATGTTGCTTGTTTGTGTTTAGAAATGATAACCTCAAACAAAAATTGTTTTTTTTTAACTTAGAATAGAAATCAGCAATTATTACTATTGCAGCAAAAAAACATGGAAAATATTATTCATTAAAGGTATAATAATACTATCTGCAACAGCTTTCTTCAGCCAGCTGTCAGTCAGTGTGGAGCAAATAATAGGGGAAGGGCAGCGACTTCAGAGCTATCTATGTTATCTCGTTAAAAGATGTAGGAATAGTAGGAAAAAAGATTTAAGAAAAACCGTATGATTTTTTGTGAATTTGCTAATTTTAATATTAGTACGAGTCAATACCCAGTCAAAGCTTTCATTGTCTCATTATGTGGTAAATGTAAACTGACTCTCACAACTCAATACAGTTGTGATTCTTTAGCTTAGAGGTTGAGCATCAATCAGGATTGTCTTGAAAGTGCAGACTAGGGGACATTTCCAGCCCTCTGTTTTCCTGCTGACCACAATCTAACCCCAAAACATAGGCGATTTATTCAAATACATATTTTTAATACCTTTTAGGGTAATAGACAAATTGAAGAATAAAAAAAAAGTTAAGTTCAACACATATCAACTCCCCAAGTTTGTGAATTTGTCTTATTTTCGTGCTTAGTAGAACCGTAAATATCCTAATGATATGTGGATGGATGGATGGATGGATGTCTGGACTCTCTGCCCTTAATGTCACCAACTGATACAGATTTAAAGCACTACATAAAATAGTGGGGAGGTCCCATTGTAAGAGAACAGTGAAGACAGTGATATCCTTGCAATAATCAACATGTAACAAAGCAGGAACGATGACCCGAAATTTCAGACAGACACAGAATATCAGTAAAAACCAATTACTAATCGAAGCTCTTCAGAGAAAAGACTGCTAAACTACGGCTCCTTTCGTAATCTTGTCTGGTTGTGTCAGAATAACTGAACTGAAGATCTGAGCTGCTGTGAGCAGAGATCCTCTGTAGGGCGGCACGAACTGTTCCTCAGTAATCACAGGCGCACAATGTGTAAAGCTTCAATAACAGGTGTCAGGACATGGCCACATGAAGGCAAACTTATCCAAGGGTTAAACATGAGACAGGACTATAGAAGTCCAAAAACAAGGTCAGTGTACAGACAGCCAGAAGCTGAAAATGTATCCAGAGGATAATACAAGATGGGAAGCTCCAGAGACAGAATGTGGTCATGAGAACCAGAATCAAGACTATGAACACTGGATATTCACTCGCTTATGCTTTTAGTAATCTGGCACTGTCTGCCTGCCAGCAGGTTGCATGTAACTGCAGCTAAACAGGTGCATGACATACGCTGCTGGCTAGCAGGTGAATCAGATAAAGTAAACTTTGGCTGCAGCAGATTAGCTAAGCAACGCAGAGTAGGAATAGAGCAGGCAGACAGACCAGAATCACAACAATATTATTGATGTTTAGTTTGATTAATTCAATGTAGCCTTTGCCTTGTCTTCAAAGCCAGATGTGCTTTTACATTTTAGTTTTTTTGTACTCAATCAATGACAATCCTTATTGTGTGCAACACTATTGCAAGTATTGGTAAATGTCCCTACTATTTGTAAAAAGTGCAGAAAAATTGTAAACAAAGGTAAAAACATATAACTATATAAATAAGTAAATAAATATGTTCATATTAAGGAAAAAAATTAAACAGAGAATAAAAGTCTTAAATCCTCAAAACACTAGAAACAGTTAATACTCATCTTATTCATCTGGCTATGTCTCCCTCCCTATTATCCACAGACTCCCTCTGTGGATAATACCACTTTGGAGGAATAATTGATGTGAGGAAATAACTAGCACGTTAGCTGTGGGACACTAAAAGATCAATGCATCGACTTTTGGCTCAGCGCTGTGGTGATGAGACTTCCATGCTTAATTAATTTACCCGCCGTGCTGGCTGAATGGGATTCCTGTTAAGTGCAAAGCGCTCTGACTGCACGCCAGCTAAGGAACTTAGGGTCAAGAGTGAAGAAGGAGCGCACTCTGTTACTTTGTTTGTCATAATGTTTACAGCACATCTTTTGAAGGGAAGGATGTGAGTAGATTCATGGACGTATAGTGATCTGTCCTGACCTGAAAAAACAAGCTTCAAGCGGAGGTAAAAGAAAAAAAATAGGACAAAAGGTAAAGAGGTCTGTCTCATGTCTTATTTATGTGGAAGCTTTTTTGTGCGTTTGGACATTTAAGGGATTTTGTTTTTTAAAGGATTTTAATACTGACAGGATATTCGGAGGACACTCATATGAAAAAGTGTCAACTGATTGCTTTCAAATCTGCAGCATTTTATCAAATGGCCAGAAAATGTGCCGTACTGTTGGATATGTCATGCAGCCTTTAATGAAAGGTGAAACATCCTGTACAGCAACACAACTTGATGAAGTGTTTGAGTGCACAGGATCTAAAACTGCATCCTGCTTTCCTACGGTGACGGCAGCAGAAAAGGAAGCAGAGCTTAAAATGGTTTAGAGGTTGAGAGACCAGTTGTATGCTTAAAAAAGAAGTATGAGAAGAGAAAAAACAAATACAACCTCTGAGTTGCAACTTTGGGCTCCATAGCTCACCTGTACTTTCTAACAAAAACACTATTACAAATATGAACAGGGTTCAAAAATCACGTTTATTTGCCTGCATTGTCATTCTGATCACCATTTTTTTTATTTATTGTCTCATTTAGATTTTACAATAACATCTTTACTTTTGACTTAAATGATGTCACCATGTAGATTTATATCCTGGGAGATATTTAGAGAGTTAAAATGCGTCCTGGTGAACCCATGTCTGAGTATTCCACCTTCATCCCAAAATGGTCAGTTGGTCCGTAAATATGTCAATACATAAATCGACGTATAAAACAAAACTGTTAGTATTTTAACCTGTCCCGAAGGAGCTTAACACAGTTTTTTTGAACACTTCTTACCCCAATATACACACATAGTGGGGGAGTGTGGTGAGGTGTCATGACGTCTTGATGTTTCACACTATCTGCTTTTTTTCCCAACATTCAGAACAATGTAATACATGTTCATCATTACCTCTGTAAGCATGGGAGCCTGTTTTTGTCTTGAATTAATTAATTACGGCTGCCGCCATTCATGCCAGCTGTGATAAAAACTAAGAGGTTTGTAAACACAAGTCTTTAAAACTTAAAACGCAGATGGAAGAGAAGTTTTCTTAATATTTTTTTTTTACTAAAACAAATATTTATTTCCTCTAACGACCTTTTTCACTATAGATCTGTGCATCCACTGTGCCGACCCCTACCTCTCTGATCACTCCACCATAATATGAGCTGACAACAAAGCAACAGACCAGCCTGTCAATAAGTCACAGCGAGCTTCAGTAAATCTGTACAGCAAATGCTGGAACGGCAGAGAGTCAGCCTTTATGGACTTTAACGTCGCCTCACAACATTACTCACAAAAATGTCATCTTTGTTGTTGTTTTTGCGTTCCGAAAGTCCCAGGCGAGCAAAATCTGTGATACTTCACGGCTGAAATAAAAGTTTGGCTCGTCCTTTAGTTGACCACCTGGTCTCGCCGTGTGTGTTTTTAATCGTCATTTACCGGAAAGTGAAAAAATCCTTGGCAGAGCAACAGAACCGGAACGGTAGAACAATGAAAGATTCGAGGCACATCCCCTTGTCAGCTCTCATCTTTGGAATTTCCAGTGAAGTGTGACTCCTCGTTACCTTCCAGCGGCCTGAAATTAGGAGGCGTATCTTATCTGGCTGTTATGGCTCCTTATCTGCTGGTTTGCTCTGAGCACTTCAGCCTAGGGTTGAGCTGGATCAGCTGGAGTGAGGGATGTGTTCCAGTGGGTCTCCAACTCTTCCAGATGGAAAGATACCGCAGAGAACAGAGTAATGGACCTTTCTCATAGGAACGGAAATCTAGCTTGGATCTAGCTTGGAGTGCTTGCACTGAGTAATGCACTCTGTGAATAAAATAAATACCCATCATTGTGAGGTTTGGTGCCTTTTTTAGGTCAAATTATTCAGCACTAATATTCAACATTAAGTTTGGCACCAAATTAAAAAACAATCGAAACATAAAGGAACAATGAAAGGATATCAAATGTGCCCTTATTTAAAAATGTACAAATACCTCATTTGTCCACACTGGCCGCCAAAAATTGACCAAAACTGAAACTCCTTTAACGTATGGAATGCATGTCGTCTCAAGCCACTTAAGTCAACTCAGTCCAAGTCAATTACATCCATTCTTTTTATTCAACAATGTATGAAATTCAGATTTTTATTTAAATTTGTTCAAATATCTCCTGTCTAATGAAACCCAACAGATAAGTTTGATTCATTTACACACAGCATTCATTTTTAGTCGACCTGCATGCAAAGGCAGCAGACAATCATTTGCGTTTTGTGGTTGACTTTACAGCCATTCTTCAAACTGAGAATGCATGCAGCAAAAAGTGGAAAGGAAAAATACTCTGTAAAAAGAAACCTTGAGCAGAACCATAACCTGATTGCAGTTTTAAGGAGACAGATCACACACACACAAAACAAACAAACTCAGAATAGGGATGTGTCGCCTGCAGGTTTCCAAAAAAAATGTTGTCTCCGAAAAGAAAAAAAAACACCTCTTGATGTGATTGGAGCAAAACAAGCAGAGAGCCGAGCAGCTAAAGGTTAAGACAGAGATGTTGAGAGGACTCAGTGCCCGTTGATGCTGAAACAGGACATGCAGCAACCAGCCGGCTTCTCTTGTAATATAGAACCTATTAAAATGTCAACATGTTCATGCTGAAGTAAAGTGGCTGACTACCTAAAAGCTTGTTCACTGCAGCTGCCATGTTCTTTTCTCCCCCTCATAACTTCTCTAAACCAAGCTGCTCTTCTTTTATTTAATCATTTATGTTCATGTATTCAGACTGCACAGGCCATAACAAGAAAGGAACCAACAGCTCGTAGTTGATTGGGCGTTTTTATCTGTTAAAATGTTCTGAACAGTTTATAGCTTTTGTTTGTATTGTACCATAAATTGTTGGTTGCATTGCTGTGAAGCAAATCCTGCTGAACATGTTAGTTTAATCTGTGTCTGTCCGTTCAAATTCAATGTGTCCCACACAAAATAACTAATTATGTATTGGTTTCTGCTGAATGCTGCTGTCCTCTCAAGATGCAGGACATTTCTTATGGCTTCATTTCTTTACAGTTTTGAAATTTGTTTTTTTTCTATCTTTGATAAACAGTCATTCCTGTATTGTTTGAATTTTCCAGAACTTACGTTAAAAACATCTGCATCCTAAAGTAATGTTTCTCAACTATATGTAATACCAGGTTGGTTTTCTGGAACAGGATTGACAAAACGAGCCCATGTCTTGTCTTGACTCTGCAACTACATGGGAAACACTGACTTTCGAGATGTATGACCGCTGCATAGCTGCCTCTTTGTCTCTCAAGATAAGATCTCCTGCACAGACAGGAGAACATTAGCATTTTATGCAGTGGGGTTTTTCATGACCTTAAACATCCCCCCCTAAAAAAAACTAAAACAAACGAAGCAGTACTCTGCCTGAGAGCTCCTCATGATGAGAGCTGAGAGTTATTTCTTTAATGAAGAAATGTGCTTGGGCATAACTCTTTCCTATTTCTGTTTATTTCATTAATTTCCAAACAGAAAATTCCTCTTTTCATCCACGCGCGGATAAACGGATGGTTGAGTGATAGAAGGAAGCAGATGTGAAATGTACCTGCCTCTCAAAGCCATTGGTTTAATCCAGACACATCATAGACGATCCTACTGTAGCTGCCCTTCAGGGTGGTGTTGCCCCGCCCCCCTGGTGGGGTTTAATGTGAAAGAGAGGTAGGGGAAAGCAGTGTAGAAAAGCAGAATGAAGACCAGGCTCCAGAAATCTAATGTAAAGCGATCCTCCCTCACCTTTTTGGAGGATTAACTCAAATGTTCTCAACTTTTTACTTACAGTTTATTGCTTAAAATGCATTATTTAGGTTTCAAGTTCAAATCCCAGCACCTAATCCTAATACTTCCAGCACAGTCTGACATATCCTTGTGTTTCTGTGGCATCTTGTAATACATCAGGCTGCCAGGGAATTTTCTGTAAATGTTGTAAAACTCTGATTTCTGCGTATTGTGCAGATGCATCACTGCAATAGAAAAGTGCAATACAAATTTGGCTGGCATGACTTAAAAATGTAAATAAATTCTACAATATGCAGAGACTCAACTGATGGTATCTCAACCAACATACTGATTACCAAATATTTAATTATACAGTACTAAGCTTTCATCTCGTATTGACCATTCATCCTTGAAATAAATAATAATTTAGTACAGTCATGCAAAAATTATGGAGATAAACATAGTGACTTTAAACCGTCTGTTTACTCTACAGAATAAATGTGCATCAAAACGCATGTTTTATGAAAAGTAACTATTTTCTTAATGTTTTCATCAATTCAGCAGGTTTTAAAAACTCTGCTTGTTAGAGCATCAAGCTAGACTGCCCCCCTCTGGAAACAGAGATGAAGTGCAGCAATGAGAGAAAAGAAGAAAAATGTAACTTTTTATCTTAATCCCTGGAGAATTATTATGGCCTGAAATATCATTTGAGGCTAAATTTTACTATTTTTGTATCAAGTTTTATTGTGTGTGTTACAGTTATAGAGCTGGAGGGAAGCTACTTCTTGTGCCTTGTAAAACACTCCCAACGTCAGCACAGTAACATTCATTTACATTGCTGCTGGCACCAAAGACAGACCCCCTGGCATGCAAACAATCCAGATGCCATTTCCTAAGCCAAGCCCCCGTCGTGCCACATCAAACAGATCCTGATTTAGGGCCATGAGCCGCATGGCCTAAAATACTGACCCGCCTCCGAGAGGACCGTCACACATTTGAAGGGACAATTGTGTGTGTTGGACGGCTGCAGACTTGTAGGATGGCCGTTAATTTGAGATGCTGTCATCCTCATGTTAGTTTGCCTGTCCAGGAGAACCAGCGCACCTTCACATTCTGAGTTAGTTCTGCATGTTCAAAGAAAACAAAGCAGTAGTCTCAGGTTAATTATCTAAAGTGCACACAGCTGCTGTGTTAATTTGAGTTTTAGTTGTTTTTTTTGACAGGGAGCTTCAGAGAAGGTAATTAAAGTAATCTGCACTTATGTGGCAAAGCAGTAAAGCGTTTGATGGGAATGCTTTGTGGATGATTAGATGTTCACTCTGTGCAACATCTGATTTGCATTTAAATGCGTGGAGCATTTTGTGTTTTTGCAGCCGTACTGTGATTAGAATATGGTTTTAAATATCAGGGCTGAGTGACATAAGTGATTTGTGACTGTATCTGGAATAGTTTTTTGTTTAAATTCTTTGTTAATGAGATGACCTGAAGGAGAAGAAACGTCCTAAAGCCCATTTAACAAACATCTCCCTGTGGCTGATTTAATGCCTGTTTTCTTACACATTTGATTAAATTGAGGAATTTTAAGAGACATTTTCAGCCATGTTAAGAGTTGTAAAATAAACATATTTGAAAATAATCAGAGTTCACTTTAACCTCAGGTTAGTTTCAGCCAAATCAAAGCTTTTGGACTTTGGGTGTGTGATGTGTGAACTCTTGTTGATCTGATTGGCTGACTTTGTTTCAAAAAACAAGTAGGGAAAAAAATGATCTTCAAACTGATGAAAAGCAAATTATAATGTTACATTGTAAATAAAAGTACATCTATTAAAAAAGGAGGAATAATGAACTTAAACCCTAAGCATGAGAAATATTCAGATAATATATCTATGAAATTAACATATGTCATAAAAAGAATAGAAAAAGAAAAAACCTATTTTGATTTTCATACAAACTTGGAGAAGTTTGCCTCATTTTTTAACTAGAAGCGTAAACTCAGATCTTCTCACTGTTTGATCTAATTCGTCTCTGTAAAAGTATAGATGTTTTGTTGTAGGATCTGGTTATGAACCCATTATTGATTAAGTCATTATCTTAAGAATTTGCACGTTTCAGCTTGTCCCTAACCTCTATAATCCACTGCAATCCTCCATATGAGTTTACTTTATTCCACATTTTAGTAAATAGGCAGCAGAAAAGAGTTTGAGATACTGTGTTTAACATCTTTTTTGTAGCCAGAGCTAAATATAATCCTACATTTCATAGTTTAAACGTTTGGAAAACATATTCAAACATTGTATATTAAATAAAGAAAACGATCTCTGAGAATTCAGACTGCAAACATGACATGGTGGCGACACCGGCTAACAACATTTAACCTCTTGATTTGAACGACTCGCGCGTGGCAGAAACGTTTCGTGTTTTACGTCCTGTTTGCTCAGCTGGTCATCCGCCTCCCGGCTTTCAAAAGCATCACTGGTATTCCCGCATCTGGTCCCCTAAGCTTGTACTCGGAGTTCCCATTTGTCTCCTGGGTGTAAAATCAAATCAGCATTGAGACGGGACGACACCTGACTGCCCCCATTCCTCTTGGCAATGATGAATGTGTTTGGAATTTCTTTTCTTTCTGCTTCTGTGGTTTTGACGCTTTGACTGCCGGGAAAAATGTAAATAGAGCTTTTGTTCGGGGTCTCCTCCGGTTGTACCCGACAGGTGAAGCAGCTTAATGGGAGGAACGTGCAGAAAGACCAGAGGAGCTCGTTGCTGCAAAGCAACAGCAGAAAAGACTGCAGCACTATGCAGCTAAGTTTAGATTCATATGAAGAAACATTATACATTACCCAGTTAGAAACGATGCAGTAAAATATAGAATCCTGTTCAAAATGTTGAGTCTAACTTCCCACAATACAAATGACGATTGTCTTTAGAAATGTAAGTTTTCATATCTAGTACTGCCCAGATGGAAAGATATCTGCATTACCTTGGAGAAGCAACTGATGCTCCTCATCAAGCTGTGAGGAGTTATGAGACAAAAGTCTTCACACATCACAGGTGCAGTTCAAACTAACTGTCAAACATGGGGGGGGCTTATTTCTCTGACGCAGGACCTGAATCTTTTCCAGTCATGTAAACTACCGTTGTTGTTCCTTTACAAAGCGTTATTTTTAGCTGTATGTACAGTAACGCATGCTCATATATCTTTTACATGTACAGGGTATACTCATGCATGGTCTTGCCTAGACTTACTTCACCTGTATTGCCATTGTTAGCATTTCAAATTTGAAGTTCTCATAAAACAACCCTCTTTTCCATCACATTTAAAACCAGACTACCTGCCCTGCTCTGGTGATATTTATCACAGTGGTTTGTTGTCTCGGTATCCAGTGGAAGCGCCCGAATCATGGGGATCTCTTGTCTGCTCTGTCTCGTTGGTTTAGGCTCCAGTCATGCCGGAGATGCACGAACCACATCCAACCCCAGCTCGCCCTCCTCCTCCCCACACACTCCCAGCGCTCTGGGAAGCGGCATCTCGGACCCGGTCCTGAACGGAGGTTTGTGTTCCGCCGCCTATTTGAGCTTGGCGGGAGATAGGTCTGCCTAGACGGGTCAGTACTCTGCCATTCCAGCCGGGAAATCAACTTCCCCACAGGAGGCACAAATTTCATATGTGCGGTTTAGTCACCTTAAACATATAAAGTGGAAATTTTATAAATGTGTCTTTTTTGTTCATCTATTTTTGTTGCTGGGTGTTTGTTTGGTCTTTCTCACAAAAAAGTGGGACCTCTGGTAACCTGTAAATGCACAAAAACAGTCAGTAACCTTAAGATGTTTGCAAGCCCCGTAAACTTTGATGCATTAAAAACTGCAACGACTGATGGTTTTATTGAGATTTTATCCAACAGACCAAGAAAAAGTAGTTTATATTTTATAAAGTTAAAGGAAAATATCACTTATTGTGTGAAATTTACATTTATATTCAGTTCCCCTGAGTTAATATTTTGTAAAATACAAACATTTAACTTAAAAAATGGATAATAAAAAGTAAAAAGCTGTTTTAAAAAATCAATCAATTAGTACTTTTCTAGTGGTGCTATAACAATAAATAAATGGACTATAAATAGAAATGTTATCTCTTACAGGTGTAAGTACTTTTACATGGTATATAATCAGCTGTAATTAAGACTGAGATTAGTGAGACTGTTTTCTGTCTCCTGTGCAAACAATTTCAACATTTTCCTCTCGTTTCAGGAACGAGCCCCAGTTCACCTGTCAGCCTCCCCAAGTCGCCCACGTTCCCATCGGGCCGCGGGCCGTGGTCCGACGAGTGCTCCATCTGCTACGAGAACGTGGTGGACTCGGTCATCTACACCTGCGGACACATGTGTCTGTGCTACACCTGTGGCCTCAAGCTCAAGAAGATGTCCAACGCCTGCTGTCCCATCTGCCGGCGCCAGATCAAAGACATAATCAAGACGTACCGCAGCGCGTGAGGACGACCTCGGAGTTCAACCAAGAGACGGTGACGTTCAGGGAACTCTGACCTGAGAAGGTCTCTGATGGTGGCTCTGGGTCTCCTCCTCTGAGATTTGAAAGACGAACGCGAGCCGATCTCTCACATGTGGAGCCTCGCTCTGTGGTTTCGAGCATGATTGTGCAGACGCTACAGAGTCCCCTTTGGGCTGAATGTCTTAGCAGCTCCCCCACACGACCACTGACGTTCTGTTTCTGAAGCACACCTGCTGCAGGTCGTCCTCTCAGTATGTCACAACTTGTGTCTGTGTGATACTGGGTGCAGTCTCGGCTGTTTTTTATTGTGCTTTCCGGTGTGTTCAGAGACGCCCGGCGGTGCTGAGTCTCCCAACTAGGATTGTAACCTCTCTTGTACTCATATAATCTAACGTACCTTGTTGGTGGTTTTATTTCAAATGTGGGTAGCTCTGTTGTTGTGCTAGCTAGTTGCTCGCGCTGCAGTGTGTTATGTTGCACTGAAGTCAGCGTTTATTGAGACTCTTCTGCTGAAACAATCTCAAACCAGCTCTTATTTCTGAAAGAAAACACAAACAGCGATTTGGTTACTCCTCAGGTCCAATTTTGTTTCCAAATTCTACCTATAAAGCTCTACCTGACGCACTGTGAGTGTTGAATATGTTATCATACTCCCCAATACAACAGAGTTAAAGGATTGTTGCCATCAGCCTCCTGCCTTAACGCACAGAACCTATTCTGTGCTCCAAAAATCCCCGATCGAGAACCAAATGCTGCTGCTGTGTTGCACAGACTTGTCACAGATTTCACTCAGAGGACAAAACAAAAAGCACACGAATCAAACTATTTTTGTAGAAATTCATATTCCTTATTGAATATTTTAATTGTAAGATACGTTTTGCGATGGAGCTTTCATCGTCAGCAGAACAGGATAACAAGAAAAGGGGAAACTGATCATTTCTTTAAATATTTTCCATTATTTATAGCCCTGATTTTTTAGCATATGATTTATATTTATTGTAAAAAAGCAAATGTAGTAATAATTGCAAGGTTTACCAGCTCAGGAAGCAATAAGAGATGATCACCCAGTCTGTGCAAAGTCTTAAATCTGAATAAATACAACCTCCCTTCAACAGTGAAGCAGCAAAATCAAAAAGATTTGCTTGTTTCAAAATAGAAAAAATCTGATTTTGTGAATAAATGCAGATATATATATATATATATATTCTTTTTTTGCTGTGGAGTTTTCAGAAGCCTTTTTACACAAAGCAATGACCTCTGAGGATAAACTTTTGCAGACCATGAGTTTGTGAAGAACACCATGGCTGAAGGAAAAAGCTTCAAGACGTCTGGAACCATGTCCTCCGTTTTGTTTCTTTTTTTTAACGTCTGTCTGGGAAAAAACGAAACAGCTTATTCCAACGGTCAAGCACGGTGGTGGTGGGTTTGGTATCCGGTCTCGTTTTGGTGCGCCAGGTCCGGGACCCCCTTGCAGCGACCAAGTAGGTCATGTATTACTATAAGAGTAACCTAGACTGAAAACGTGAGGCTGAATCTTGGTCCTGCCTGGGATGTCGACAGGACAATGGTCCCAAACATGGCCGCATACGTACGAACGCATACGTAAGAATCCCCGCGTTACAGTGGCCCAGTCAAAGCCCATTAAATCTATCTGATTTAAATTGCCATGGTGAACATGTGAAGACGTTCATGTTAAAGTGTGTTCTGCACACTGTTGGGATAAATAAAGTATTTTTAATAGATTGATTGATTGATTGCTGATTGCAGCTCTGCCTTTCTCCTGCAGGTGGTATAATATGCTGAAAGCTGCATTTTATCGGAGGTTGTATTCACTGCGTTTTAAGACCAGTTGAAAACCACAAGTTTAGAAGTCCTGACATGTAAAATTGAGACCTGAAAGGGTGTCAGTGTTTCGTCTCCTGGCGCCAAACCTCACGGCGTGAAGCTCTGCAGCTGCTTTGTAGATCATTTATAGAGGTTTTGCTGCTGATGATTGGGACGTTTCCCCTCATTTGTCCTCCCACCTTATGATTTCAATCCGCTACTGGCTTGAAGTACTAACCCACCTTTGAATGTTAATTTATAAGTTGAAAGAAATGTTTTCACTTAAACTGAGGAAAAGAAAAAAACAACTTTTGTGTTTTTATGTTTGTCTAAATCGGTTCACACTCTTTGGATTTCTCCTTGTTTGCTTCTCTATTCAGAAATGTATTCTTTGTACCTGATACTGTGGTGATGTTTGCAGTACTATCAAAAGCAGGTTTCGGGTGTTTGCTGTAATTGATGGTGTTTATTATGGACCCTCACCCCCCCGCCTCGCTGTGTTTATAGCACTTATTATATCGGTGTTTGGTAATGGAAATGTCACTTTATGAGACTACTGATTGTAATCTAGTAAGTGTTTAGGCCAACATTTTACTCTCTTTATTCTCTGAAGATCACATTAAAAAAGTTGTCCTCTGTTATTTCTTTGGAATAAAACCCTGAACTGCAGCCTGTCTGGCAAACATTCACCTGTAAAAATGATTTTATACTTTCAGTGTGATGCTGTTTTTAGCTCCAGACGCTCCTTGAATGTTTTGAACCTGTAATTTGATATTTATTTGTCCACCACTGATGTGTGGACTGCTTTTGTTCATGTGTGAGTTTGCTATTTCTTTCTTTTCATCCTGACATCTACTCGATATCGATGGAGCTCGGCTGCATCCGTTCACTCGCACGGCTGCACATTTACACGCAGCTGTCGTGCTTGAGATGAAACCTTACTTTTGATCAGGTAGGGGGAACATCAGGACCAAACACTGACGAGCATTAGAGGGGAACGCTGTTGGCGGTCCTGCAGAACGGCTGGAAAAACGACCTACTTGCTGTCTGTTTGGTGACACAGGCGGCTTTGATCATTTACAAACTTGTATTTTGTTTCTTCTTTATTTGAAGCAGAAGTGGGAGTTGGATGATTGTGTTTAATAAAATTTCCAGATGTGTTTAAGCTAAAGGTGTCCTACTCATTTTTAAAGCAACATCAGCAGATAGTAACAGCAAAGATGCAGAAGTTACCCAGATGCCTTCGCCCTCGCGATGACTGGCAGTAAAACCTGGCCTGGGCTGCAACTCACCATCCTAAAGGTGTTCTGTGAGGCCAGGAACGTTCTTCTACACCAGACCTGCCCATCCATGTCCTTATGAACCTTACTTTGCTCACTTCTGCACAGTCATGCTACATAAGTACAGAACAATCCACATACTCACATTCTTCCATTGGATTGCCATCCGGGGCCAAATGCTTGATGCAGTTTCACCTGGTTTGTCTGTTAGACAAACCAGGTGAAACTGCATCAAGCATTTCACACATTTCTCTATGTACAACTTCTATTAATTTTTAGCTTAATTATTTAATAATTATTTAGTCTAACAACCTATTATTTCATGCAATAAGCATTCAAAGATAACAATGAGTGAGGATGAAAGCAGCATAACTGATCGTTCGAAGCTTTCATTGTTTCCATCTCTTCCTTCATCGTAAGATTGCTGAGAGCTGCAGAGCTTCAGGTTAATGAAGAAGAGGTATTTAGGGGCCTCAGTGACCCTTGACCCCAAGCCAGTTTGCAGTGGAAGTGTCTCAGCTGATTTTATTTTCTCTTTTTATCGGTACGTGGTTCAGTTCATCATCTCCAGCCTCATGAAAGAGATGAGTAATAACGACCAGAAACGAATGAAAGCACATTAGTACACGTACCATTGTTCAGCTGAGCATTCATATCTCTGCCACAGATCTTCATATTTCGACGTTAACTTCCAACTTCATGACATTTTGAGAATTTAAAAAAAGGATAAGAGATACTACTCATGCAAGACTTTCTTTCCAAACATTATTATCAGCCCTGAAGCTCAAAGCTTTAATAATATAGACATCACTGTCTCAAGTGTGGATGCTTCTGCATCAGCTGGAGAAACAGCACCCCCAAGTGGAGATGTTCAGGCATCTCACCCTGCTTTTATTGCTGGACTCATGTTTGTGTCAGTCCAGCTCAGGAGCTCAACAAACTTCACAACACCAAGAACCGCTTTGTGGAAATATTATGCAAATATTGTATAACAACAAATACCATTATTTATTACCTTTACAATTAAAAACATTGCTCAGTTGTCTAAGACCAAAGAATGGATTATTCCGTTTATCACCCTCACATCAAATCACTTCATTTGAGTGGGAATAATGTTAAACTTATAACTTTAAAAGCTGATAGACGTTTGAAATGATCTATAAATGTCGGTGAATGGTAAATAAAACAAGTTTAAAAACTCAGCACGTATCCATCACAGGCATTTTAATAAGTAGTTCTACAGACTTTCTTAGGATTATTCCTTTTATTTAGCCCATTTTCTGTCTCCTCCTTAAGGAGACAGGATCCCACCTGCTCTAAGCAGGCTTTTTGCTGAACTTTCTGACAAACAAAAGAAGCAGAAAAACATCCAAAAGCTGCAGGACAGTAAAACTCTGGGGCTGGAGTTGCAGAGCAAAGCCTAAAATAATCCAAGAGGTAGGAACCGCCACAGATATTTGCAAAAAACAAACAAAACAACTCTTCAAACTGTCCAAACTGTCTGGAAATGAGCAGGAGACCAATGAAAACAGCAAAGATAATACATTTAATGTTGTTCTTTTCTTTTGGGCAGATACAATGTAAACATGTACAAGATACAAAACAAGAGAAAGACATCGAGACTCGTCGAAATGAAGCAGGAGATAAGAAACTGCCTTCTTTTCAAAGGGAAACGTCTCGGGTCAGAAAGGGACCGGACGTTTAGTCCTCATGGCACGACTTTCCGAAAACAAGGGATCCATGAGGCTTCAACCCGATGCAGAGAAAGAAAACTGAGAAAAACATGGAGTAGCACCTCATTTGGTCCGACTGAAGGCCTGCAGTTGTTTGTCAGCATGGCTGGTAAAACTGTTCCTCTGTCAGGATTCACAGATCTGCAGGATCCTTCTTGTGTTTTTGTTGTTTGTTTGTTTGTTTTTGTTTGGCACGCTGCACTCCAACAGATGGGAGGAATTGAATTCTGTTCTCTAGATCCTGAAAAATTCTGAATGATCCGTCCTCCTGTAGCTCCATTATCAGGACCTCTAGGATACCTGCGGACTGAACTTTAATTACGATTTTACTGTCCACATCACAGCCTCCTTCTTTTCCTCCCTACAAATTCCAGCGCCTCCAGCTTCCCCAACATCAGGAATCTCCAAGATTGATCAACAGTCATGTACACAAATACGATTAGCTGGTCTTTGGCTTCCCTCCATCATTCCACCTCTCAAACTAAACCATCAAATAAATCAATAACCTGCAGATCGTCCTCACACTTTCGAAAACTCTCCAAAAAAACAAAAAATGAACCTTGCTCTCGTTCGACAAACTTTGCTTCATTAAATGTGACGAAACCTTTGACATCCACTCCAACGTCAGCAATTATCCAAAGGACCGCCTGACACGTTTGTTCCAAAATAGCTCCTCTAACACGTTCAAGGAGACTCAGAATCTGAGGCTGCAAACAGATTTAGTTCTGGATGTTCTCTCAGGATCGATACAAACGAAACATGTGGGCCGACTCTGCTGCCCAACATGCCTTCATGCCCAGTCTTCCTCCATCCTGCCCTCCTTCACTTCCTACTTATCCTGAACACATTTCCACTAAATCCAGAACTCCTTGCTGTAAACAAATATTCTAACATCAACTGAGACGACCAAAGAGCTTTATCGGGAGGAGGGAAGCTTAGCTGGGCGGAGGAACGAGGAGATGAAGGGTGGAGGTTCTTTAAAACTTTGTTGTATAACAAAGGGAGTGATGGGATGTTCAGAGGGGATTTGAAAACCGGAGCTACATGAGAATTTCGAAAGACAACAGATTCTCATCATTTCCACAAGATTTAGTGTAAAAATTCAGTTTAGAGAGGTTGCTGCTACTGAGCAACACAGACAAGAGTGTTTCTGACGAGTTTGACGAGCAACTTAAACATCAAACCGAAGGAATCCCGAACATGGACCAAGAAGAGGATGAATTCTGAATGTGGGAGCAGGGCCATGTTTGTAGCAAAACAGGAAGGCTTAAAAAAAAAATCCATGCAGAAGTCAGAGGAGACCTGAAGGGAGCGAGATCTTTAATGAGTTACGTGTTTAAAGGTATAAATTTCAAAATGCTAAAAAGTAAACATTCAACTTTTTTCCTCAAATGTTCAGAGCTTAGTTGATATGAAGTAATAATTTAAATGCAATGTGATGCTACCCTGTGTCAAACTTCATGTTATTAACTTCCGCCTGGAACATTTGGTTTGACCAAACTTTGTTATTTTAGAGAAGACGGTTTTTTTTGTGTTTTTTTCAAGGTTGGAGCTCAGAAATTTCCCCTCTAATGTAGTTAAAGTACATTTTTAAATATTACAAAATTAGATTTTTATCATCTAAACACCATAAAACAGGGGCCCTACCCTGCCACTGGACCATGGATGGTTGCGGATCAGGACAACTTAAGAAAAGAAAGAAAACTGACTTTTGGTGAAAAAGTATAACTTGTAAAATTAAAGTCACGTTTTTTCCTGTGGCACTAATCATGTAAGATCAGGCATTTTATAATAGTTTTACCATTCCCAAGCTTTTATTTTAAACATGCAGCATTTGACTGCAGATTTCCAGTAATTGAGGTAAAATCTGGACTTTTTCAGTTGTGATAATCCAAATCTACCTTTACAAGATTTAACCAGTAGACACAGTTGAATTCAAGTTAGACTGCGCTTTCTGAAATGAACCTTGTAAACATTTAGCCAATTTTCCAGTTTTCTATTCCAACAAAAACTGAAAAGGATTTTCATCTTAAGCTAATTAGTGATTTTGTTGTGTCTGTTTGTTTGTTTGAAGTTCTCCCATTTATTTTAACTGTAAAGCTGTTAAAATGCAGCATTAGAATAATAAATCCCTAGCTAAGCTTTTGGTGGACATTTTCAACATTCCTCTGAGAACAGTTTCAAGCTTTTTATTTAACTCTCAACAGCAGAGTTGTTCCTTATCTTTGAATCCAAGTATTTAAACTGAAGGATTTCTAGCCCCTAACAAGGCGGAGGGTTGTATGCGCTGACCTGTAGCAGCAAGCTGGGGGCTCTGCGCTGAGAAAAACAGATTTTCCTGTTTCCAGGAAGCTGATGGTTAGAACTGAAATGGCCTGGAGGAGGATTCGTATGTCAGGTCTCAGCTGACGTCACCAAACGCGCCAGAACCTACGCTTCCAAATGTCACCCTTACTGTGGGGAATGGAGGCGAGGAGTTTGACTGGGTCTGACAGGGGGGCTTGGGGAGTGTGTGTGTGTGTGTGTGTGTGTGTGTGTGTGTGTGTGTGTGTGCAGTGAGGGGTTAAACGGCAGAGACGTTCCTGCAGGTTGACAGACAGAAGGCGCTCCCGAGGGTGAATGAAAACAACAACGCAAAAACAAAAATCTCAAAACTCCATTCAGGCACAAACGTGACAGCTCGAAGCAGTGGCCGCTCAGGGCCCCCTTGAAGACGGGGCCCCAAGGTTCTTCGAGTGTGGAGAGACTGCCAGATAGATGTGATGTGACTCAGGAGCGGGTGAGTGGGGTTTTCAGGGCCTGACTAAGACAGCAGCGGCAGTTTGATCCCCAGCAGAGATTTCTTTTCACATCTGCTGCGCCGTTTCCGTCTATTGCACATGTCCTCGGGGGGTACATTTCAAACAAAATATAAGGAAAAAAAAAGAAATTTAAAGTGTAAATAAATGTAGCAAATGTAGATTTGGTACAAAAAAACAATCCCTTCAAAAAACGTTCAGAGCAATGAAACAAAGCGAGATGCAGCCAAAAAGGGAAGCGGGAGATGTTCAACACACCACGTAAGGCCTTTGTCAGTAGCGAAAAAATCAGCATCCTCGCTCTGGTTTCAGTTGAAGGTCCAAATGTATCCTCATTTTAGGTTTTTCCCATAAAGCATGCCAAATTTATTTGGGTTATCTTGTTTAAGATGCCACATCCTAACAACCGTGACCTGAAGGATCTAGTTGTTTTTAAACCATGATCAATAACTCATGAAGGCTGGAGGTTAGATGCAGGATTAGTGGAGGATTAACTTCACCGTCCAGGTCGCCCAGCAGACTGGAGCCTTGCTCTCATTCCTGTAAACAAAGCTCAGATCCATTTAGATCTGTCCATCTATCTCATTTAATCCATTGTGAACAAATCTCCAGGATGCTTAAACTCCGATTAAGGCGATGACACGTATAATTATTTCATGTTGAAATTCTTACAAAGAGTGAAAATGCTGACTGTTAAATCATAGACAAGTTCATAATAAATACAATATTTAAATCAGGCATTATGTAAAGACCAATAAAGACGAAGGAAGTGCTTGTGATTTACTAAAGTTGCAGCCCACAGCATAAAGAAATAATAAATGATTGCCTAATGAAATAAAATATTAAGAACTTAATTTAGCTGCATTATGATCCAAACACATTGGATAACAATTCTAAGAGATATTCACTGAACAGAGGCGCATTTTTGTTCTTGCACTGAGGTAGCAGATCACCTTGTAGTACCTCTCTACCTCCACATGAGGTCTCTGTTTCGCTAATTGTACCAAAACAGCTAAAACGTTAAGAGTTTGAGCTGCTGTAAATTTAAATAATAATTACAAAACAAATAAATAACATGCTGAGTGTTAACTGCATCTTTTCATTAATGCACCGTAAAGCAAGTTTTAAAGTACATTAATTTAAAACACAGAACAACTTCGTTCCTCATTATTGTATTTTTACAGAGCAAAGAAAAAAAACGTCTATGGTTTCATAGAAATAGACTTGTAGCATTTTTATCTACTCTGTTAGGGATTATGATGCTGTCCAGCAGAAACATAATAAAATACAATACACATAGAGCATAAGCTGTAGGTTAGAAAATGTATTTCAGCTGTCTTGAACATCAATTATAAATCTGAAACTCAAATATAATTCTTAATGTAATTTATTTAACTAGTCAATGAAATGTTACTTTTTAAATTGCACCAGATTTTAGGCTATTTATTGATCAAATGTATCTAAACTTTTAAAATCCGCTATTGAATCCTATGAACTCAATTACCTATATTGCATTTTAAAATGTTTCTATAGTTCTGTAATTTTTTTGAAACATGTCAAGTAAAATCTGTTTTCTCTTGGATTTAGGTCCAACTTAAAAAATAACATATCCAATTTCAACTTGTTGTCACAAAACACACATCGGAAAATTGAAAATTTGTTAAGGAATATAAGCACCAGTCTAGGCCAATTTGTGTAAGCACAAAAAGGTTTTCGTCTGTTTTTTGTTTATCCAGAGTTTGGTTAAATGTCAAGTTACAGGACAGCGGAAATAATTCTCAGAGGAAGACTTGCATTGAAACCCGACCATGAAACACATGAGACACATAAAAAAAAGAGATTAAGTTATCATCCTCTTCAACCTCTGCTTTTCAAACTGTCCAATTGATCTGGAACTGGGATTAGAATGTGTGGACTCTGAACCAGTAAGGGTAAAACTGTGGAGGTGTTCGCAGGACTATGGCACTCTTGAAAAAAGATTTGGTTGAGTCGAAGTTCTTCCATCTGGTGATCAAACAAAAAAAAGGCACTTATTGGCCATCATAATCAGCAAAGCCTATATCCCGTTTGGCTTCTGCAAGATTGAAACCTCTCCTTTTAAGAGTCATCATTTTTGATTCAGAGGTGTTCAGTTTTCTCACTCATTCTTGGAGAAATCATTTTGTAAACCGTCACTAAAACGTGTCTCTTCCCATCTCCTCCATCTTTTTATAAGTGTACATTTTTTAGGATATATTGCTTAAGGGAGATCGGGGGTAAGATTCTTAGGGACTCATGGCCCCAAGCTCTGTTGAGACATCAATTAGAGGGAAAGCGGTGAAGCTCTTCTTATTATTTTTTCCGTTCCAGGTAATTAGATGGGACCCAGCCCTTCCGAGGAAGCAAGCTGTCCTGCACCTGGCAGTACCACCATCCATTGGGGTTTCTCTCCAGAACCTCCAGACATGTTCCTTCAGTGAAACCCATAGTCTCCTCATCCCCCCGGTAGTCCGCGATGGACACGTACACATCCCTGCCAAGGTTGTTGTGGATAAGCTGGCTCTTCTCGATTGGCTTGGGCCGGACTGTGGACACCGGGATCCCGTTGCGCTGACTTACTCTGCTCAGAGCATCTGGGACGTTAGAGGTGCTGAAGGCGCTTCCTGAGCACCCAAGACCAGAGCGTTCAACTGGCCTCGTCTGACTCTCAACAACAACATGTGGCCGCACTGTACTAAAGGATGCATTCCTGCGAACACCAAGAGTGGCAGAGCCAGAACTGTAGTGGTCGCTCCTGCGGAGGGACTCGTTTCTCCTTAAGGAACCAGTCATGTAGTGGGAATCCTTTGATGTCTGTGATGTGGTCACAAAAACCGACTGGGGCCTGACTGCTACCTGCCGTACTCCATTTCTCATCCGTACACCTCCATTGACCAATCCGGAGGGCTTTGAGAATCCTCCAGGGGGCTTGGAAGGAATTGGTGGAGAATTCACACGCAAACCTTGGTGCTGCTGGGTCAGGCCCTGAATGTTTATGTTATTAAGGGCCAAAACATGCTGCTCATTCTTCTCCAGGCTATTGGACTTTTTCCCGCTATTTCTTTGTCCATTCGACTCCAACACACTGGCATCCCCCACCTTTTTGACAGGTTCAAGGTAGTACGAGGGAGCCCAGCCCTCCTCAGAGCCCCACCGAACATACCACCAACCGCTCTCTTGTTTCTCCAAAATCTCGACTTCCACCCCTGCCGGAAAGCTGATCTCAGAGTCCTGGACCTTCTTGTAGACGTCTACAGATCTGTACAAGATGGGACCTTCCACGTCTGAGTCCCCTCGGCTTCCTTTAGAATATATAGAGGACAGATCGGATGTACTGCGTGAACACATGGAGCCCTCTGAAGAGATGACAGAAGCCGTCTCTGAGTCATCCCCTCGAGTTGGCTTGAGACTATGCCGATACTGACTGGTAGGCCTCAGCTGGCGTCTTAGAGAGCTGATGTCCTTTCTCTCAGGGCTCTGGGGTTCCGACTTGGTCAGAAGGGGTTTGGGTCTGACAGATGGCTTGGGTCTGGTGGAAGGGCTCTGACCAATTCCTGGATCAATGTTCCTCTTAAGGACAGGACTTTTCTTTGGACCTCTACTTTGTTCATCTGATGAAGAATGGGGGCTGTTGTCCTGAGACCTCATGTCTACATGTCTTCCAAGTGTTTGGCTTCTTCTGCTCATCTCTGGGGTCATGGTTTTCCTGGATATTCCGGCGAGTGGGGAAGATCCAGAGGGTTTGCGTGGGACTGTAGAGGAGTGGTAGCTCCTTGGGGAACTAGGTTCACTGGAACCTTTACCTATGGTTCCTTCGAGGCCACTGCTCAGCCTGAAGCCATCATTCTCATAGATACACTCCTCTTTACTGACCTCCTCCACAGACCTAAATGAGGTTCTCCGACAAGCAAAAACTGGGGATGCTTTGCAGACTGGAGGCGACGCTTTACTTGAAGGCGGGGAGCTGTGGTACTTTTCAGCAATGACATTGCTCGCCTTCACCTCTTGGGAGCACTCGTTCCTTAGAAATTCACTGTCAGATTCGCCCTCACATCCCACCGCAGGAATATCATACTCCGGTTCCTCATACACTGGCCTGCCATGCTGCTCTGTGGCTTTGGTGGTAGTGTTCAGTGGTTGGGGGACCTCTTCGGTGTCATGCTTTTTGACCGGGGGAGCTGGTGGAGGGACTTTGGGACGTGTGAGAGTACTGCTACGTCTACTGAGGTTGGGCTTCTTGCGCTTGTCAATGTATGAGCAGGGGGCCCAGCCTTCTCTCTCTCCGATCTGCACATACCACCAACCTCCAGGGTTCTTCTCTATCACCTACACAACAAACAAATGTTATTTCACATTAGTTACCATCCTATTAATTGAGGCAGTGCCTAAACTAAAAAGATTACTAAAGACGTATACACAACATGCATTTTAATGCCAGGTTTCAATCGGCTGGGACTATTACACTCCATCAGTGTAAGTGAATATGCTGAATATTTTGTTCACAAACACTTGAGATGCCCATAACTAGATGATTGACATCTTCAATAGTGATTACAAGCAGTAGCACAAGTCTGGTGCAAATGTAATGACTTTTAACACTGGCTGAACATTTTCAGATTCTTCACTTTCTTATCCTTTAAAAGCATTCTACGGACAGGTATTGAGAATTAGTAAGGCTGCTATAACACTGTATTACCATGCATCTGGACATTTTATGCATTTGTATTCTCCATATTTAAATACATAAAATGAAGTTAACTAACTATTTTAATACCTTAAAATCCATAATTGCGCACAGTGGAGATGCAAGTTCAGGTATATACAATACAAAAATGTCAACGTTTTGTTTTTATTTGTGAAAACTCAATGTAACAAAAAGGACCCAAGATTTTGGAGGAAAAAAACGTAAAAAAAAGAAGTATTAATCAAAGATTTAATTGGTAGATTGATAAGAAACAAAACACTAATATCCAGTTAAATGCTATTAAATTTGTTTCAAGCAGCTCCCATGATGTTCGATGCCTTTCTTTATTACCTCACGTTTCCCCATTAACCTGCCTTAAGCGAAGTCCAACTGTGTCTTTATCTCTCTGCACGAGTCTCTGCAGAGGAAACTCTGCATGATCTCACCAAAACATGTCTCAAGGTCGCACTTCACTGACATACATATGCAATCGGGCCTGTCTCATCTCCCCAGTGACACTCTGCATCTGTCCTCTTACATCAGCCTTTTGTCCTCCACGGAAACTGATGCCATCAGAGATGGAGGACTGGAATTCTGCTATGGTGTAATACTCTGCTTCCACAGCAGGGGGTTCTGGTGGCTTGGGTAACTGGAGACCCTGGGAAGGAAGGAAGAAAAAAATGGACTATGGCAATTTTTTACATTTAAGGAGAAAACAAAAAGGTTTGTAGTTAGCAGGATGTTTGTGATTCTTCTCACCAGGTTGACGTCTCTTCTGGGGGGAGGCTTTTGCCTCAGATTTGGAGACCCTGAAGAACAGAATAAATCTCTTCAATGCAAGCAGAAGAACTGAGCAATCATAAACTCTGGTATCCAGAACCTGGTATACATGTGGTTCTTAGTTTGGGAAAAAAAAAAAAAAAACCAAGCAGGTTAGAATGGTAAAAAAAAAATGAAAGTCATCATCATCGCACACCACCAGTCAGTCTTACCTACAGCTTCCAAACCTGCACAAAAAACAAATGACAGATTTTTTTTCATATGTATCTCTATATAAACAAAATCACGGTCCTCATTTTACTGCACGTGATTCATTGCTTTCCTCAATGGTGTAAAAAAGTCAGATAAGCTTCAGGGTCACAACTATAAATCCTCACCGATTTCAACTCTGTGCGGAGCCACTCGTGCCACAGCTGGAGAGCCGGGTTCCCCTTTCACTTTGCTCTCAGTCAGAGCAGAGCTTGCAGCTATACCCAGGCACGGGCTGTTGGTGTCCCGGCCGGCGCTCAGCCTCCGGCCCGTCTCAGCGTTGATCTCTGAGTTGTAGGGCATGGGCAGGCTGATCTCGCTCTTGGCGATGTGGCGCTCCGGCGCATTGCTTCCCTCTCCGTCCGTCTGGATGTCCTTCTCGCTGAACGACTTCTTCTGCAGGAGGTTGCTGATCTCCATGATGTTTCCAATGATCTCCACGGGGCCCGTCAGCGTCTTCTTGCGAGGCGAGAAGTCGTCTTTCAGTTTCTTCAAGTAGGAGGCCGGCGCCCAACCCTCCTTTCCTAAATATCTGTTGTTGAAACACAAACAGAAAAATATTGAAATGTTAAATCTTCCGGAGGATTTCTCTCTCCGTTATAAATAAAGGAGATATAAATTTTCGGTCTATGAGTCTGTGTCTATTGTGTAAAAAATAATAAATGAAGCATTGGCAGATTATTTCTAACAACACTTTAAAAAGGGGAAAGAAACAACAGAAAGTTCTATTACAGTACAGAAGAGATGCAATCTTTGGCACATAAAGAAAATATATTTCCCTCTTACCAACTCAAATATAAACATCAGCAGGATTGTGTTATGGCAGATAAGAAACAGTTTGATGTCTTTGACAAAATCCGGCCCACAAACAGAAATCAAAGGTGAAACTTACTGTTATGCTGCAGTAATCCAAATAAATCATACAATTACTGTAACATGCAGATGTATTTTCAGTTATTTTAGTTTTTTGTAACTGAAACCAAACTAAATTAATTGTAACAGAGTATATGAGACTGTTGTTTATTAACATTTTCTCTTAGTGGTTTCACAATAAAATTTCTTATCAACAGAGAAGCCTTAAGTTTGTTTATATGACCATTAATATTACGGAGAGGCAAGAAAACTAGCCTGAAACAATTAAAGAAATACATTTATGTATAATCAGAAGTAAAACGCATGTTAGATTAAAATGTTTGTGAGAAGTGAAATGAAAAAAGACAATTACCAAAAAGTTTATTAACTACTGAGCTGCATTTTTTAAATAAATACTTGATAGTATGACAGGCAAATATTAGGTTTGTAAGGTCAAAGCAAGTCACAGCTGTGGATCTTCACTTTTAAACCACCAGAGGAATCACAGGAAACAAACAACACTGCTTCAGCATATGTGCAAATGTACATGTCAGATAATTCCAAGATACTGTTTTCTTTCTAGTCGACTCACCTAATGTACCACCAACCCTCCAGGTTCTTCTGGATGACCTCCACTGTGACCCCTTTCTCAAAGCTCACTTCATCCGCCCCTTGACTGGCGTACGGCTGGATGGTCAAATACTTCTCCTCTGGTGTCGGAAAAGTGTAAAGAGTCAAAACGATGACATGAGGTGTCTTTTTGGAAATGAAAGAGTGATTTGGACTTTGATTTAAAAACGTTCTCTGCTGGGTAAAGTATGCAGACGGTTTATGAAGTAATTGTCCTCCTCTCTTGTAGCTGATTTAAGCTCCTTGCACTTTGGTGCAGTTTTCATCTCCCCTGAGACGATTGTTCCGCTTCAATTTGTGGCTTCTCTCACAGAAGACAAGAGACTTGAGCTACAGTCTGTCTAGACTAATCCCCATCTGACCATCTCTCCTCTCTCATGCTCTTCTAGCTCAAAGCATTTTTAGGGAAGGAAATCCCTCATTGGGTTCAATTTGAAGAGTTTTGTAAAGACTTTTCTTGTGTTTTTTGTTTGAGATGTTGCATGTTTGGACAGCATTTTAAATGCTAAAATAATATCTCAACAATGAACCCAAATCCCAGAGAACAATAAAGAAATATTTTCCCGTTATTATTCTTACTGGTCCAAAACAACAGAACCTTGGTCTGATTTAAAGACACTAAACAGGTTTATATTTATGCCATCAATAAATTGGGTTATAGGTTTTAAATCCCCCACTAACTTCAATGAAGAACAGATTCAATTAAAAAAGTTTTTATTCAGTCAGCAGGATAAACTAACTGACAGTAAAGCAGGATGAGTTGAGGTTAGCAGCCATGGAGTGTTAGTTTAAAAACCTCCGAGAAGGTTTAATGGCCTCATTCTTTGGTGATTCATTTCAGTGGCTCTACAGAGGCTGAGGTTGCTGTGATTACAACCAGTCTCCTGATTGGGCTGCAGACCAACTTTAACACTTTTTCATAGGTTCTTCCTGGGAAAAGCCTCGTAGTTCTGGGGAGACACATCTGATGAGCCCAGACTGACGAACCGCTGAGTTTGATCAGATCAGAAAGATGCAGTACATGTGCTGATGCTCTGCACGTCTAAAATGTTTCATATGACGCAAAATGATTAAACTATAAGGCTTAAAAATTACTAGTAAGTGTGATTTAGAAGCATGTCAGACTAAAATTAGGATGTCTGAGCTGGAAATCTTTTTTTATATAAACAAAGTAAACAAATCTTTATATGGTTGGGAAATCTTGTATAAAAATAAAAGTGGGAAAACAATGCTGATTCTCACATCTGATCTTTGTATTTCCAAGAAAAACATAGAAGCCCTTGTTTATTGTGTGGCTTTTTAAGTTGTAAGGATTCAGGGGAGAAAGAAAGCCAGGGTGGTTGCCCAGAGAGAGTTGAGAAACATTTCATGTGCGATGGAGAAAGATTTGAGATTTCTTTGAGCGCGCCGAGCCCTGGCCACCCAATACGCAGCTGCTGGCACCATCCAGCAGCCAGTTGTTGTTGGCCCAGAGATCAGGATTCAAAGAAGTTGTTTACTTTAACCCTAAACTGTGTTAAAGGATGGAGGCCATGGGAGGAGCTGAGCAGCAATACTGCAAACTTGTTTTCTCACTGGATGTGTGGGAAACTGTAACCAAGGTGTTAGAAACACCAGCAGAGTAAAAACGGCTTTATGTGTACTGAAAAAGAGAATATCCTTGTAACAGAACAACTTTCCCCCTCATACTTTGCTCTGTTCACACTGTTTGAATTTCAATACTCTGTTTTGTACAAATAAAAGCTGAAAAAAATCTAAATTGTGTTTGTATTCAGACCTGCTGAGTTAAGGCATATGATGTTTTGATCCAACGTTGCCAGAAATGGTTCCTTTAGGAACGTCTGGGCCAGTTTAAAGGAAGAAGGGAGAACATTTCCCTGGATGCTCCTGCTCCTCAGAGTTTGACTGTTAACTCACTAATTCTGATTATCTCTAGTATTGCTGATGGTGTGTTTAGTCAGCCGGTAGACACTTCCTCCCAAACATAGTTTGACTTCTGTTCTTTGGGGCAGCCATGATTATTTTAATATAAGGGAAAAGAAGCTGCAGAATAAACGTATGGGCTCACTGACTGCTAAGGTGATTCCTGTCTGTTAAAGGGAGGAATCAGTTTATAATCAGGCAAAAATGTTTGTGTGAATAAAATCAGCATCTTATTTTAACTTGGAATAACATTGGATGTTTAACAATCAAGTGTTCCTAGATATTTAGATATTTTTACAGAAATACAATCAGGATCACTCACAATTATACAATTCAAGATGAATAATTTGTGGAAAAACCTCATAAAATATAAAACCTTGATTGCAATTATGTGAGAACTGTCAAAGATAAGAAATCCAAGTTGGCTGGATAAACCTGACTCATTTAAACATTTTAACAATGTTTCTGCTTTAAAGTATGGAAAGATTTGAACTAAACTGTCAGCAAATTTCATTATCTTGTGTCTTGCAAATGAAATCAAAAGTGTAAACAAACTTTTTGTGACAGAGGGACAGATTTTGAAGATTCATTGTTAATTTTTTCCCGGTAGGGATCTCTCATTTAATATGTGAGAGTATGCAGGAAATATCCTTTCCTAGTCTTGTCTCCATTAGTCATTATAATTTTTTATTTTCACAAGAGGATTGTGTTTTATGTTCACCTCTGCTCTGCTGACGGTTGACTATACCACCAAGGGTCCAGCGGCGGTCCAGCCTCTTCAGGTGAGCCTTTCTTCTCTTAGTAACTGATGATTAGCAGCAGCAGCAACCGAAACACAAGAAAATAAAAGGAAAAAAAAAGTAACTGGTTAGTTTGGGAAGCTTGGTTTGGTGTTATGAATAAATAAACAAGTTTTAATGGCAGAAAAAAACAGCTTCAAACATGAAAGCAAAGGTTTACACAGTGAGAAAGTCTTTTTTTTAATCCACAGCAGGAATACAGACTTTAGGGAAGACATAAAAGGCACATTTTTATATATTTCTATGATTAAGTTTTAAACTTTTCACACTGAACGTTGGTTATATTGGCCACATGAGTCTCATAGTCAAACCCAAATGTTCTACTCTCAGAGGATTTTTATATACATGTCCTATTTCTTTGGCAGATCATGGTTACTGTCAGCAATATGTGTATGTTCGGCTGTGATAGTGCTAACCATTGAAGTCACTAAGTCTCAAAGCAGGCATTCTGACCCCTTGATTTATGCACCAGGTCAGGCCCCTATTCTACCCTCCTTTAGCACTCAACCCAAACATCTGATACAAGATAATGCATTTTTTGCATTATCTAGTATCGAGGTCCTGCAATAGCTTCCATCTATTTGTCAAAGAAGAGCAAACAAGGTGAGGAAAGCCTGGACATCACAGCAACCAGGATCGGGGATACTCAAACCATCCCAAACAGTTTACCAGACATCAACTAAGTTAATGTTTTGTTTTTGGGGTGGTGGCTATAAACTAAGAGACAAAAAGACATCTGGGACTTTATCAGCAGTGATATGTTTGCTGCTTCCGACTGAGGCGGAAATTAGTATCTGATCTAAAACCTGGAGTTTCATTTAAATTCCAGTTAGATTTTCATTTGGGTGCAATTTCATTAAATGTGGATTAGGAAACAAAGAACAACACACCACATCCACTAATCAGGTGGTATTCCTAACAAACTGTGCCATGAACTTTTGATCTTTCCACAACCAATTAGTTTAGAGCTTGTACAATACAGCGGCAGTACTAAAGTGAATAATTTAACCATTCTTTGAGGGTAATAGGAGGGCAAACAGTGAAAGAGGATCAGATGGAGAAAAAACTATCTAATTCCTTCTTTGTCTCACTGCGTATCGTGTTCTGCCCTCCCTTATCTCCCAAATGTTCTTCTTTCTCAGTATCTGTCCTCTCCTTTTGTCTGGCTCTGGTACTTTTCATCCTATCTTCCTTCTGGGTCCTCTCTGACTCAGCAGCAATCCCACTGAGCTCCACCTTGTTCCTGTTGACCTCCTAATTGAAATATCAGCTCAGGCACAGAGAGGAAATGTTGTTTCGTGGTAATTTCAGGAGAGCCCCGCCCGTCGTGTTTCTCTCCAGTGAGTGGGGCCATCATCAGAATTAGGTTAAAGACCACATGGAGATAAAAAGATGTAATGAATGACGTTGATCTGAGGGAGGAAGATCAGGAATGAGAAGTGAAGATGTCATGCAAACACAGGAGCACAACCAGTGTATTTTTATCTTTTTCTCTAAGTTATTTTTTGATTATCAACTAGATTACCAAATGCTACGTTCACACCAAACGTATGTGGAGTGTCCAAAACACGTCTTGAAGTTGGACTCGTGTACATTTTTAAGCAGTTTTTAGGGTCAGAAGCTTCAAATGTCCCCACTTCCAGGTCTTCTCCAGTCGGACTTCCTGTCTCTTCAACGTTCCTTTTGTGCAATGGTTGACAAAGCTTCCCAGGCAAAGCAAGATGGCGCCAGTGTGTTTGTCTGCTTGCCGTCAGCTCTCGCCTGTGTGATCGGTGTTTCATCTGTTCGTGATTGTGCTAATACTGATCTGGCATTGTTCCGATGCCTCTTTATTAACCTACGTTCGTCAGGTTTTATTGGATCTTAACAACTCATTGCTGGCCCGTTCCAATGGAAATCTCTGGCCACACAGCAGATGTCATCCTTCGTTCATTTATCCCCCTGCTGAGTGTGTGCGTTGATTATCTTGCTCCATCTCTTACCTCAAGAAGCGGAGACAGAGGGGCAAACGCGGTGGCTTCCGAGTGAGGATCAGGAGAGGAATGACTTGTTGGCCTACACTCCCATGGTCATGTCAGTTCACCGTGAACTTTCCCGTGCGTAAGGATCTCTACCTGTCTCGGCCTTCTTGGGATCCGCGATACAGGTGGTGGAGTTGCTCTTGTTTTCGCAATCATCTTAAAATACATACACTCTCTGTTGGAAGCTATTCTTCTTTTGAACTGCAATGTGTCAAAGTGGACTCTCCTACATCTCCACTGACTTGCGCTTTGATTTACCGACCTCCTAAATCTTATAAGAACTTCTCTAAACTTCTCTCAACACTATTAATGGCAAAGGATCAGCTGTTAGTACTTGGTGACGTTAATATCCTTAGTTAAGGAGTTTTGTGGTGTGCTAGAAGCCTTTGGTTTTACACAACACATAAAGAAGGCCATGCACATACAGGGACATGTTCTGGATCTTATTTTATCCTATGGGTTCTCTGTTGATAACGTAATAATCAATGATGCTACTTTCTCGGATCATAAACCTGTTGTATTTGACGTTAATGTCTCCATTTTACCACAATCTGCCAAAACCCCTCGCTATTCTCGCCACATTACCCCACGTACTGTAGAGCAGTTTTATGACTTTTTATTTCAGCTGCACCCCAGATCACTAGTTCAGATGAATTAGCTGACTTATTTAACTGCAGTTGGTTCAAAATGCTGCAGAACGACTGCTGACTGGTACAAGGAAGCGTGAACATATCACCCCTGTTTTCGCATCCCTGCACTGGCACCCCATTCATTTTAGAATAAATTTTAAAGTTTTACTTTTGGTTTTTAAGGCTCTAAATGGACAGGCGCCTGCCTACATCACTGAGCTTCTCCAGTACCAGTCAGCCAGCATGTCCCTCAGGTCAGTTGGTAAAGGACTATTAAATGTGCCTTGATCTCGCCTAAAACAGAAAGGTGACAGAGCCTTTGCTGTGGCTGCTCCCCGACTCTGGAACCAGTTACCCTTAGACATCAGATATGCCCCCACTGTCTTCACCTTTAAATCCAGATTTAAAACTCACCTATATTCATTAGCTTTTCCAGTCATTTAGACCTCTCATTTTGGGTGTTTCTGTGTTTTTAAGTTAATGTTGGTGATTTGTTACTTGCCAATGTATGCTCTTTTATTGTTCTTTGGTTTTTGTTTTCTTCTGTACAGCACTTTGGTCAGCAACTTAAACGTGCTTTACAAATACATTTTACTTACTTACTTACTTACTTACTCATAAAGTTGAGAGAGTGGCTCTGCTTTATTTAATAAAAGCTGTTGTCGGCTGCCTCGGCACCATATCTGTAACTACTGGAAAAATCTAGCAGCGTTCGGAGTTTGGTGATGTTTTCCACTAGCTTAACGCTGATGATGATCGATTTCGGCGCTAGTTTCGTTTCACTCCAATTAGCAAAAATGGCGACAATAAATTTATCCATCATTTTCACTTTAGAATCTTCCGCCCCGTTGGAAAGCTTGTCAATACGTCACATAGTAAGGGCTCTCTGATTGGTCAACACTCAAGCGTCCAGCGGCGAGAGTTAAATCTTGAGTACTTGAAGTGTTTTGGGAGTCAGAGGCGTCTAAAGCGTCAGATGCTCAAAATGCTCTGGTCTTGACGTGCGTAACTCGCTGTGAGACTTTTCAACGTTCCTCGACGCACGTCTAGATGGACTTTGCATGTAAACCGGTATGCTCTTGATGCTTCAGACGCAATAGGTGTGAAGGCAGCATTAAACCATCTCTGGTCCTGGACATGGCTTGCTACAATATTTGAATAAAAACATTTTAAAAAGGGGCGTCACGGAAGTTCCCCTGGATTGACAGACTGGGTTTTGTTCAACCTACAGGGGTAGGTTGAACACGTCTGTTCCTAAGTGCCGTGGTTTGGTCCACTCCAGAGAAGATCCTGTTTAAAAATGGGGGGGGTTGGAGGTGTCTGCAGTGATGTGAAGCTGCAAAGCCCTCGATTTGGCAGTCTATCAATGTTCCTACCCTCATTTACGGTGACGAGCTCTGGCTAGTGCTGGGTGACTCTCCCTTAGAGATTGGGTAAGAAGTTGGTCATCTCAGCAGGGCTCAGAGTAGAGTGACTGCTCCTCTACATCAAGGAGTCATTTGAGTTCATAAGGGTTTCAGAGGATGTTCAGAGAAGAAAACCCAGTGAAGACCCCGAAAACGCTGCAGGGATTATACTCTCATCTGTCCTGGGAACACATTAGGGTTTCTCTGGAGGAGCCGGTCCTCATGGCTATGAAACAGGAAGTCTAAACCTTAGTGCTTAGGCTGCCACCACCAGGAATTATGCAAAAGACAACGGATGGATAGACCAGAAAATGTTCAAAACTTAATTGGTAGTTAAATATTCACTTCCTTTTTAACTACATAACTCTCTTCAATGTTGTATGTTAAAGGATTATAAACATTTCATAATTCATTCAACTCAATATGGTTCTCCTTTTCCTGGAGCTCAAAACCTTCTACACACAAGAATGCAAATGAATGCTGCAAGTCAATGACTCGATGACATCTGGTGGGTTTCCTTAGATTGGATAGATTTCCTTATCAATGATTTCAATTGATTTTTCTTTTTTTTATGTAAAATGCTTTGAGACGACATCTGTTGTAAATTGGGGCTGTATAAATAAACTGATTCTTGACAAGAGAAAATCTGGGAACACAATAAATAACCATTGACAAATTAAGACGGTAAAAACTTTCTGAAGCACAAAACTAGTTAGAAATACTGATTACTCCTCCATGCATTTCTTTTAGAAAATAAAGAGTTGGGCTCCAAAAACAAGTAAAATAAGGGCTACTATGAGCTCCAATGATAAATTTTTCATGAAATCTTTGTTAGATAATCCACCTGCTTACAGTTTAATAATCAACACCCCGCAGGAAATAAACACTTTGTATTTGGAGAAACAATTTACTAAAATGTCCAAGGAGCAGACAAAACGTGTACTTGTGTGTTTGTTATGCATCTGAATAAGCTTCTCTCTCTCTGTCTGACAGCCCAAACTCAGGGGTGTTGTGACATTGTGATGAAATACTTCATCCCAGCATTCAGACTAAACACTTGGGAGAAGAGGGTCACAACAAAACGAGGTTCCCGCCGAGGGTCACAGCCTCCTGGGGGAACAGGAAGGAAATTTTCTGCGCTGCCAGAGAATTGCAGGCTCTCTGGCTACGGCCTCCAAGGCTCCGAATGTGAGACTGGAGGTGTGTTTAGAATTAACTTTTAAAGACCGTTACACTCTGAGATTTATACGTGGAAAACAAACAAACACAAAAACTTAATCATGGTTGAGCAATCTCTGCTCCTGCCCTGCAGACATTTCTCCCACAGCGAGTCAGCCACAGTGACTTTTATGTGTTTTTTTTGTGTGTTTTATGACTGTAATAATGTTTCTGTGCACAAACCTTCTCCGGTCCTTGAGGTGGCCAGATCTGAATCGTCTCTGGTTCCATTCTGGGAGTCCAGGTATGTGGCCGGGACCCAGCCCTGCTGCTCGGATGTGCTGACGAACCACCAACCTAAAGCAACGACACCGAGAGGAGGCTGATCACAAAACAGACACAGGCGTCTGACATTTCGGAGATTTTCCTGATTTACAACAAACAATAATTACTCTTCGTTTCTAAAGGGCTTTCAGCTGTAAAGTGGATTGCAAAACTAGCCATAACCCTTGATTTTTGTCCCGATTTGTCTCGTTTCGACTTAAAACATCCCATCAATTACAGTTACAGGGGGTGCTTTACCATCTTTGGATGTAAACAGGCTGAAAGTTTTGCGCTTTCCTTTGTCTGAAAATGAACAAAAATGTGAATGAAGAGACTCCGCTAACAAATCTTCAAACAGTTCAGGTCTGGGAGTTTGACTAGGCCATTTTAACACGGAGTATGCTTTGATTTAACCCTATTACAGCTCTAACTACATGATTAGGATGGTTCTCTTGTTTTTTTTTTCATAAAAATATATTCAAACCAAATTTCCTGCAAATATCAGTAAGTGTGGTTATGTTAAAAAAATGACTTGGTTCAAGAGGTACGAATACTTTTGCAGGGCATGGCAGCTCATTGCTTGAAGCTCAGAACTCTGCCGAAGGTAAAAACTGCATTTGGTTTTCTAAGCACCAGTGTGACAAAGAGATGTACAGAGGACAGTGACAGATGGAGGTTTCACCAACTTGGAAAGATATTTTAATGATGAAACCACACTGGCAACAATGATGAAGTGAAGCTGTGGCCCAATTGAGGCCCAACCAGACAGCAATGAAATGTTGAGTCTGTTATATAGCTCATCCCAAAAATGCAGACAGATTGCTCAATAAGGAAGTTTGGAGAATGTTTTTCTTCTGCTCAATATGATCAATGGAAGAAATGGTTTGAATTTCCTCCTTCTCTGCTCTCTGGTCAGACTCGGCCTACATCAAGTCTCCTTTTGTAGCTCCCCTGGGACGTAAAAAGACATTTATCTGGATCAATCACAGTGAGTCAGCGGGACTGCGTCACAAAAAAAAAACATGTGTTTAGGACTGTCATCAGATCGCACTGGTGGAACTACACGACGCAACGATCAGTCCTAAAAGAAGACACATGGCTTCATTAGGGTTGTTTCTGCAGCGTCTGGCCGCAGGCCAACATGTGACGCATTCTGCCAATTTCTGCCATACAGTCTGACACAAGGCTGATTCTGCCTGAGTGAGGAGCTGAAGTATATATATATATATATATATATATATATATATATATATATATATATATATATATATATACCACAGCAAATGTGTCTATGGATGTAAGAAAGAGATTCCAACAGTTTGGTCACAGCTTCTAGGATGTATTTACAGCCCTGGGCCTCAAAGCGAGCCCATCACGCCCTGTTTTATTATACAGGACGTCATGGGCTTTTTAATACAGGGATTATAAAATGTTTGGAAAATATGACTTTATTACAGAATGCATGATGAGAAATGAAAAACGACTGATGACTAAAATAATGATTTCTTGGTTTCTAAACTATTTGTTTTGCGTTTTTATTTTGGTATTTGAGTAAGCTTTTAGGATACATACTAACATACAAAAAAACGATATTTGATCAGAATCAAGCCCAGAATCGATGGCCACGATTTGTAAACAAATCTAACAACCTACTTTTAGATCAAACCAACGTGTTGTATGGAAGTAAATCTGTTCCATCGAGTTTTGAAATTTATGAGTAGGAATTTCAAACAGTGAAGTTTAAAGGACTCAATTAATGTATTTGATTTTCTTAAGTCTGAAATAAACTCTTCAGTTTTTCAAGATATTTTTTTTCTCTACTATTTATTCAATGTTTTAAATTTCAAGTCTCAAAATCCAAAGTTAGAAACTTCAAAGGCTTATACATTTCAAAATGTGAACTACTTTACTTCCATATTTTTGTTAGTGTTTAATTATTAGTGAAACAATCCATCAAATCCCAAATACAATGATAATTGATTTGCAGTGGATGTTTCGGATCGATGTTCTCATGGTGCTGTTTAGAAGTCTTTGTGTTTTTTTCTGTATTCTGTATCTGCAAATAAATAAACTTTCTGTTCCGTTCTGACCAGACAGAGGTTGTTGTGTTTTTGGCCAGATCACCTGAAACGTCTTGGTCAGCCTCTTGTTCTTGATGGCATTAACTCGAAACAACCTTTATTATTGACCGGGACATTTCCTGTAAATTATGCATTAATCAGGTTTTCAGGACATCGTCTTTTCAGCTGTGCAGCATTGCTAGAAATATCCTGTCTCTGGAACAACGTACAAAATAGTCCATGCGTCTGTTTCTTTTAGGCTGAGCTATTGCTATTGTTCATGATCAGGATGTTTCAGTAAAGTTAAAAATAAATCAATAAACTACAGTAGAATTAAAATATATTTCATCAATCAAGAGAAATGTGCACAAGTAATAAAACTTGGATTTGTTAAAAGACGAATCCACCCAGACTGTGACAGCTGACACCTAAAGTCCTATTGAAATCTAATTGGTTCTGTATTACCTGCTAAAAGGCATTCATTACAAAAAAACAACAAGCTTCTGCACAGTAGCTGGAGCCAAACTCGTCCAGTTTCCTCAGAGTGGATGCAGATTTAGCCCTCTGCAGAGTCTCCAGAGTCTTTTGGTTTCAACAGCTCAGCTCCATCAGGATCTGTTTACGTCTCTGCTCTTCTTTGACTACAGCTCCGAGCTTTACAGAATATTGGACGTGACTCTATGACAGGTATACAATCCTCGATAGGAATTACAACAAACTAAGGATTGACACTGTGATCTTATTTAACTTCTTGAGGCCACAATGTTGTTTAGTTAAGATCCAACAACCGGAAACATCCATCTATCAGTCCACTGTCTATATTTGCTTATCCTATGTTAGATGCAGGGTGAAGGTTTACATATTGCTGTTTACAAAGCAATCTTTGTAAAGGACTGGTGATTAGCATATTGGACAGAAAAAATGCAAAAAGTGACTTAATATGCGGGAGGTATAACAGTGTGACATAAATGTGAGCAGGGCTAGCACTTACAGCCAATCATGCTTTTCAGCTCGAAGGCTGTTAGGTTTGAATCTCCTGTAAACTTAAGCTTCTGAGGATTGTGAAAAGGTAGCAGATAACTCACACCAGTAGCCAGTTTAGCGAGGGCAATAAAAAGGTCTGCCTGGCAGAGACGACGTATGTTCATACGAAACAAATCAGGGATTTTATGGTGGGATGCAGTGCAACTTAAAAAAAAAACATCTGAAGAATTGAGGCCATCTGTGAGAGAGGTATTAAGGTTCTGCAAGAAACAAAGGCAGAAACTCATCCTGATGCCCTTCCCTGCATCAGAAGCAAAAACAGAAGAATGTATTCCTCCCACTGCATCACAGCTGCTTCATCTCAAATGAACAATTCAGCCTACTGTGGAGATAAACCTGCTGAGAAGTCTGATAAAAGCTGTTCTCAATACACAAATGCTGTTCACATATAGTAAAGCTGTAAAGCTTTTTTTTTAAGCAACATTGAAATTAACTTGATTGTGACTGTTTTTGTTTCTTAAAATCTAAAAATAGAAACAGACAACTTAAACCAAAATTAGGTAGACAGCCTCTGTATTACCCACACGTCCACATGGGTTGGCGCAAGCAACGATATAGGCAGGACCCAGATTTCCCATAAACCCAGCTGTGGAGAGGGTGGACTCGATAAAGGTAGATAAATGAGGACCAGAAGGAACGCTGTCGACGGCTCAAAGAGTAGAATGGTTGGCAGACGCGTGATGATGGAGAGCAACACAAGCATGCAGATGTGAGAAGGAGAAAAGCGGCCACCTGTTTGCAAAACAGCGGACCTGGGGTCCTGGGAGGAGTGGGCTAACCCTCATGTGCGAGCGCCTTGTTGACCAGATTACAGTTTTCACAGAAAGTCTGTCCCGTAGGAGGAGATCTGGACCAAAGATTGGCAAGCCAGATGGAGGAAAATTACTCAGAGGCAATTAAAGCAAAGCAAAAGTTGGCTTAGCATATGCGTAGACCCGCACGTGGAGCGGAGCTGAGTTTGGGTTTTTCTCCACAGTTAAGAAAGCAAACAATGCTTGCTTTATTTTTAACCAAAGACTTTCCTATAAGCTGCATAACATCTCTAGAACATCACCAAATTTGCAAGTTTATCTGTGAATGCAAAGAACTGCAGGGATATGATATGGTAAGATCTTATTTAACATGCAAAGCAATCAAACTCATGCATGATTCATCCAAACTCTTCCACCATTGAAATAATTTAATACATCAAGATAGATCTTTGTTAATTCTTCATAGAAACAGAAACATGTCAAAAGAGGCCGTTACTGTCAAGTGTTTTCCATGGTAAATTTATTAAGCCAGTACAAGGAAAAGACTCTTCTGGTGAAAATCTCTTTGAACTTTATTTTAAAAATGGAATTTTGATTTATAAGAATATTCTACATGGTCTAAACAAACAGCTGAAGAGTTAATATAAGGAATACATTCAGGATAGGGCAAGCATATATACACCAACAGCATCCAGTGTGAGTCGTTAGGAAAGACCCTTCGTGCAGCTGCTTACTTTGTAAGTCGCTTTGGAAAAAACGTGTCTGCTAAATACTAATACTGTTGAGAATTATTGTCCTCATTTGTGAAAAAAAATTGCTTGTAGAGCTTGTAGGAAGGATTAAACATAATAACAATAGGTAAGAGCAACACCTTCATTAAAAAAACAATAGCCTAAAAAATGAGCAAATGAAACCTAACACAACAGAGCAGCACAGTTAGGGGATCATTTGTTTGTAGGGACGTTCTCTCTAGTTTGCTGCTGGAATCTCACGACCTTAGAAATTCCTGACAGACATTAACAACATTGTTTCTCATCTGTTCTTGATATCTTCAAATCTGACAGTTGTGTAGTGTTTTTTTTTCTGGACCAAAGAGGGAAAGAACACTCAGCACTACTCAGTAAAACAGAGATAGACGCATCTTTGTCTTTGTCAGCGTATTTGAAGGCATAAAGCGTTTTTAAGATCCTGTCGCTGAAACAGAGCCCCCAACAGAATTTACAGACAGTATTTATACCAGTATGTGGGTGTTATCTCATCTTCAAAGAGTTTGGGAATATAGCCCATAGACCCCTGCCCAGGTCAGAGGTAACAGGGTTATTAATGAGGGCGCCTCTCTACCATTCCCTTCACGTAAAACACTTAAGCGAGTGTTAACCATAAACCCTCCTGGTAATGATTTTAAAGCCCATTTCCTCTATATACCCAAACACAGAGATCACAGGTGTGACGGTAAAAAGAAGGTCAGAGCATAAAAGAATTTTATCACAACAGGTGCTTTTAGTTGATTGATTTATTTTTTTATCATCATAATGAGAGTATGCTTAAGCAAGGCTCTGCCTAATCAAATTTAAATACAACTGTGGTTGACTCATGATTTAACAACGTGCCCGTTACTTAATCACATGAGGTCAGCTTTTGTGTTGAGGTGTTTGGAGAAATATTTGTTAATGTGACCTGTAAAAATTAAAACTGGTCGATGATCTGAAAAAGTACGTTTAACAGACGGTTGAAGGTTGCAACAGGCCAAGTAGTTTTTCACAGCACTGGAACTTCAACATGCCAACGTATCGCGAGCCGCTATACAAAAACAAGCCGTTTGGGCCGACGCCTGGCGGACCAGCAGCTGCGAAAATGAATGAGACAAAGAAAAGGTGTTCAGGTAATGAATGTCGAGCTGCAGAGCTGCAGGGTGGAGGGTTGTTTAAACAGGTTCAGAAGATCACACCTTGTTATGGTTGGTGGAGTTCTCACGTCGATGGGCAGAGAAATCCCAACACCTCCAAAAGGAATCCCAAAGAACGCTTTGTGGCTTCAGCCAGAGCTGTAATTCCCACTGTTCAGCAGAACCAGAACACGAGCGCTGGTTTCCTGTTGGGTCTTTTTATTTTTCAGGTGTTTCAAAACACTAAATCTGAAGCATTTTCACTTAAACCAAATGGTAAAGGTAGGCATGTATGGAGTAAGATCGCTGTCAAAAACTCTGACATTCATATTCGTTTTAATATGTCACTTAAGTTCTTGCACCCAAAGCTCTTGTTTTTATGTGAGTATGACTCTAAAAGCTGTGAGTGCAAAGTTTTATGAATACAACTAATGTCTACATCTACAAACTCTTCCTTTCTCTGGACACAAATTCAACTTTGTGAGTACGAGTCAAAAAATTGTTACGATAACGTCATGGGGCTGAGTAATCCTCGATCTTGACAGACGGTTCTCCTTTGCTCTACCTTCTTCATGTCTCACTCTACAGGGCTAAGTTATTTAAGTTTTTCTATAGTTCTGCTGCTATAGGCTTAGACTGCTGGAGGACTATCTGACCTCTTCTCTCTCTGCTACTTTCTTCCTTTGTCCAATCTACGTAGTTACCGTTATTTCAACCTTGTTAACCTTTTGTTTTCTCTTAGTGTTCTTCTCTCCATAGTAGCCACACCTGGTCTGGCGTTCCGTTAGCTGAGACAGCTTCTTGGATGAGAACATGGGCTGAGATGCTTCCAGTGACGTTCTACAACTGCTGCCATAAACTCTATTTTTCAGTATCCTGTGCTTCTAATTTTGTTTTCTGTCTTTTCAGACCCCCAGTCGTCGTGGCAGATGGCTGCTTGTACTGAGCCTGGTTCTGCTGGAGGGTTCTTCCTGTTAAAGGGGAGTTTTTCCTCTCCACTGTCGCTACATGCATGCTCAGTATGAGGGATTGCTGTAAAGTCAACGACAACACAAGCCATTGTTTCTGTCTGCTGATTCCAGAGGAGTGAATGCTGCAAGTCAATGACTCCATGAATCTGCTGGGGTTCCTTAGATTGGAAACTTTTTCAAATTGATTGTTATGATGTATCTATGATTTTAATTGATTTTCTGTGAAGTGCCTTGAGACGACACCTGTTGTAAATTGGCGCTATATAAATAAACTGATTCTTGATTCTTGATCTCAGCCCGCTTCAAATTTAAAGATGGCGGAACACAATGGACCGGTTGGAGCAACAGTCTCAGGTGAAGCTTCACATGTAAGATCTATATGTATCTCTATATAAACAAGTGGTTGCTTCACCCGGTCCACTGTGTCCACAGAGAAAGGAAAGAGTTTGTAGTTGTAGAAATTGGAGTTGTATTCATAAAACTTTGCACTCACAGCTATTAGATTCATACTCACAGACTCACAAATATTTCAGCAGAATTTTGGTTACAAGAACTTTATTGACATGTAAATATGAATACAAATGTTAGAGTTGTGCACACACCTTTTTGATAGCGATCTTACTCCATAGGCATGCTCCTTGCTCTGACGTATTAGTCTGTCTGATATGAATGTTTCCAGAAATTTAGAAGGCGCTCAACAACTAATGAGCAATATACAGCGATGTTATGAATCGACACCTACTGTCACCCACTTATTTTCTCCAAGGAGGCAGAACAGGGACTGTAATTGGTGTTTCTCACTGTACAAAACTCTAATTGGACGTTTCTTTCAAGCCTGTGTCTCTGCTGGCGATTATTGCCAGTTTCCAGTCTCAGAGGCAAAGTGTAGGTCACAGTGAATCTGGTGCTGCGGTAACTGAGCAGAGCAGGATTATCGCTCACCGCCAGGCCCCGTTCTCATGGGAGGGGGCTGGTTCTGAGTGGGTAGGGGTAGAAAAACCAACACAGGTGAGTCAGAGAGCAAGCGGAGGAGGGGTGTGGGAGATTAAAGGAGTGGTAGAAGGGGAAAAGTCTGAAAGGGAGGGCAACAGATGTTTGGCTGGAGCTTCAAAGCTGTAGTTTTGCGTGCTGATTCTCCTTCTCTAAACTACTCCGCACGTTCCCCCTTTCAGTTTCTCAGTTATTCACAACAAGAACAGCCACCATGTTGGACACGGACAACTTGGAGCAAGGTGGCTGCCGTTGTGTTTGCTTCCTCCTGGCTTCTGATAAGGACTAAACATCCTGGAGAGCAGCAAGCGCTGGAACGCCATGTAACGCTCCAGAGCAGCACATCAAAACTGCTGGCTCATCTTTTCTTACAGAGAGAGCTGGAGGGAAAAGAACCAAAGAACAAACTAAAGATAGAAACAGTCACTGCAGCTCAAAAAGGTAGCTGGGAAATTAGCCCCAGTATTTCCTTTATTGTTGTGCAGCAATGCTTCTGCACCTGAACTTGTTTTGCACTGATTGTCCTGGACTTTTGCAATCAAAGACCAGAACCAGACACTACAACAATCCTGCACCACTAAAACAGAGTAGAACCAGAAACCCACACTTCCATTTCCAACTGCTATAATTAACAATTAGAGAATACATTTCTTGAAGCAAGTCTCATTGTATTCGGAAAAAATAAACATACCTATTTGAAGCAAAGGTTCTTTAAAGAGACATTATAGTTAGAGATGGCTGTTGGCAGGTAAGACTGTATAGACTGTATAGACTCATAATATGACCAAACTACCTAAAACATGTCAATATCTAATTGAAAATATACAAGAAAACATAAAATTCAGATTAAAAACAGGGTAGATGAAACTTAAAGGTTTGCCTGAAATAAAAATGTCTGAGATTCACTTAAGAAAGAAGAAGTTAAGTTTTAGACGATGGGATGTGGCAGAGGATGACTTATTGGGCATCAGATCCGCTCCAAGGACCACAAAGTGATTGAATCTCTGAATACTACTGGCAGCAGGTAATTACCTCAACAGACAAGGTTTCTTTTTTTTTGGGTTTTCTGAAACAATCATTGCGCTAATTTTTTAACTAATTCTAACAAACCCAGATAGCCCAATGAAGCCTTGGAAGCAGCATTCCAGGGTGGAGCTATTAGCATTAAACTTATGTGCCTGTTTAGTTTAAGCGTGATGAACTTGTTGAAACCTTTTCTTTCAACTATAAACCTTCCTGGCGAAAATGCAAGTTTCTTCTCAATGAAAGTCTTTTTTTCTCAGAGGATTAAATGGGAAACATGAGACAGCAGCAAACCTGCTTTCTTGCTCTTCCTGGGAAGTCTGGGCCTGTTTGTTGGTTCACAGCGTCACTGAGACTCTGATGAAAGCGTTACATTTGTGTTTGAAGCTTATGCTGCCTGATTTAAGTTATCATAAAACACACAACGGCCAGTCGCTGAGCCGCACTAACAAGTGAAAGCTGATAGCTGAATGTGGAAGGATCAATACCCAGAGCCGACCGAACATCACGCTCAGTGGGCTCTGGCTAAACGTCTGTATTCAGGCTCCACACTGTGTGGCTGTGTGGGAGTTTTCTGTTGCTCTGAGGCCCAGTCAGTCAACGTAGGTGTTTCTTGCAGTTGTTTGTTGTTTTGGCCTTTACATAAATGTTTTACTTTCTCAGAAAAATGTAATGAAATTGGTTGAACAGTACATAAACAGCAGTATCTAGTCTGAACATCAGGAATTTTTCTTATTGCCGATGGACGAAACTACCGGAGTTTGAGTTAGGAAAGGTGAAGACTTGTCAGGAATTCCAAGGTCATATTCCAACAACCTTATTGCTCCTTGCCACATAACTTCTACCTCCACTTACCAATCAGAGCACAACTTGCCACCAGAAGAATGAACAGAGTTTCTAAAATGAACAGAACAATGCAGCTTCTCTGCCTAAAATCCTACATGACTTGATTGATTTGTTGTAGCCAATATTTATGTGGTTTGTTTTATAGTAATTTCTACACGCACAAAAAACATAAGATCCATATTTTGCTGTTCCCTTTCTGGACAAGTGATGAATAATTCCAAAAAACAAAATAAGCAATCACTACGGATCACACTGGATGAAGGAAAACGAAAAATGATACTCTTCAATTGCCGTTAAGTTGTTTGTCATTTTACATGTATGGTGGAACAAGAACAAACACTAGTGATCAAAGCCGTCTACAAGAGTGTAGAAACACTTCCTTATTTCCACTACGGTGCCTTCAATCAGAATGATGCACGTGTTTAATGAAGAAGGTTATGAAGGTCTGCTAAGTCAGAACCGGCTATGGTCAAATGTAACCTCAACATCATGGCCTTAACCAATATGTTTCTTTAAAAGATGGGTATTATTCAAATGAACTTTTTTTCCCAGACCTTCCATAGATCATCCAGGCTTTTGTGGATTCTTCCATCTCTTCATCCATGGTGGGCAAGCTAACTTGATACTATGACTTTCATCCAATACTCCAACAATAAAGGTTTTTATTCAGTTTAGGAGGCAGTAGCACATAACATAAAGATTACGTAAAGGTTATGTAATACACAGTTTTTATCTATAAAATCTGTATTTGTGGTTTCCTTATGAACATACTTGATGATTTTAGACACATAGGTTAAGGGCCTACAAAGTTGGTAGGGGCTGAAAATAAGTGCTACCAGTCTCATTGGATCCCCAAGGCTGTGGGAAAGATGTGATGGGAAAATGTTGCCAAACCATCTGGCTCAAACTCTGCATGCAGCATCAGTGTACCAGCTACAACAACCACAGCCATGTTAGTGAATGATGTCTGCATCGTTTCCATGCAGGCGATTTATGACTGCAATCCATGGAAACAGAGAGGCTGTCATTTTCCAAAAATTAATATTGTTTTTTTGATGCTGCAATGTTGCTGATGCTGTGTTGTGAGGTACAACTCCAGAGCAGAACTGTCGAATCTGTTTTGCATGTGTGACAAAATGTTTCAGTAACGTTGAAGCAATCAGATCCAGGATGTTCACGAACATTGCTTCTCTGGCTGGGCAGCAAGTGAAAGTTTAACGATGACTCACTTCTGTCTAATCCAGATGTTTCATACGATGAGATCCTGTACTTTCACCCCATACACTTTATGCTCTGTCCCACTGCCTGAGTGATGGGTTGGTTACTCCCATTTATTGCAAGATGACATAAACATTAATGTAAAGTCACAAACCATTGCTGTTAAAGAAAACATACGGAGAGAAACTCTTTAGCATTTTATTCACAAGTCTTTAGTCTCCAGTAACTAAAAGTAAAATTTTCACAACAGAAGCTTGACATCTAGTCTGCATCCAGTCCACATGAAAACGGATTTTAAAGATGCTTAGCATTTAAAAACAATCCATTTTATGTACCAGAAAAGTAGAATAATGAAGGATCAATTCTACATCTAATCTGGTTCGATAACAAACTATAACATTTATATCCATCATTATTTCCATCATTAACTCTATATAAGATGATCAACTCCTGGAAACCCAAAGAGACCTCAGATCTTCATCTCAATGGCGTCACTGACTTCCTTTACACAATGGTCATGTATGCAGATGGATTTTATACAATTACGATATTTCTCTATATGAACAATTGGAGTGGGACCAGTGGGAAAAAAAACAAAGTTGTTCAGAAGAAAATACTCCAAAAAGTTGATTCCAGCAAAAATCCCCCGTCACCTAGAACGGCCTTTACTGCCTGATGAATCTCTCTTTACAAGGTGGAACTAAATATTCTTAAGTATTCTTAATTGCTGAAACCAATATTGATAGGAACAGGAGATAAAAATCAAGCAATCCCATAATAAACATTAATTTATGTTATATAAAATCTGCATTGCCGCCCAATGCCTGAAATAAATAGTAACAGTTTAAAGCAATGCAACATCTGCTGTCAATGTGTGGAGGAACATTAAATTAGACACAGACCTGCAGAGTGTCCTGGAGGAGATTAAAAGAGATTATGGTATTCATCTCTCTCTTTATTAGAAGGAGTTTCAAGAAGATAGCTGTAATTGAGGGCCAGAATGTCTAGATTTATGGTTTTGAAGAATAGAAAATCCGGCTACATGAAACCAAAGGCTGCAGCGAACTCCTGCAGACAGAGAGATGGCTGTAGGATATTATACAAGCTCTCAGATGTTTGTCTTGGCAAAACCTACAAGTGATGTCATAAAGTTGGTCAGCTTCTTTGGCA
>JAVLVB010000913.1:1166192-1177467 GCA_032876305.1 Orestias chungarensis
CTCCTTCCATCCCTCAAAACCTGACCCAGACCCCGACCTTACTCGCAGGTTAAAACAAGTTCATCCACTTAAATCAGCGTTTCCATTATTTTAAGTTAAAGTCTGAGCAGATTTAATGGTTTTGTACAAAATGAAATATTGTCAAAGAACGTAACATGAAAAAACCTCATTAAAATTTCACTATAAGACTGTTAATTACATTTTTGACATCATTTTAAAACGAAATATTTAAATTCTCAAAATATAAATCAAAACATGCAGGAAGCTTGAACTTGAATCTGTTTTGAACAGATTTAAAAACTCTGTATGGAAGTTGATATAAAACGCAAAAGTTAAACCGGTCCAGGTAGAAAACAGTCCAGACTCACATAGTAAAAATCAATGACCAGTGCTAAATTACTTCAAAATAAAAACCTAATTTAACCTAATGAGGATTCCTTTGCTTTTAAAGGGTTTTTAAACTGTGACATTCTGATAGTGGCTTCTCAGTTAGTGGGAAACATTATGAACAACCAGGCTGCTGCTGCTGCTGCTGGTGGTACAATGGTGCCGGGATAATTTCCTGGCAGAGTGTGGACATCCAATTCAAAACTGATTTAAAAACCACAGCCAAACAGAATATTGTTGTTGACCATGATGTATTTATGGCCTTCTACTGATAGATGGATCCACCAGGTTAAGTCACCCTGTCACAAAGGTCTTAGATGTGATGATCAGTTCACTCTCTGGCCTCCAGTGTGGGGAGGGAACTGTTGAATGAGTGAACTCATGGATAAACAGCCAAGAAATCTGCCGCTGCTATACGTCGATATCATGTTTACATGGATGTTTGTTCTCCGTTTGTTGCAACAAAGACAATAGTCAGTCCTGAAGAAAACGGTGGATCTCGCTGAATTGGTAGTTGTCGCTAGCCTTCTACTTATTGCTCATGAGGATTGAGTTTTAGCTTTTCGGGTTTGGTTAGATGGAACATTTCTGACTGCAGGAAGAACTAGTTAAAGCTCTCAACCAGCTACGCTGCTGAGCCTTTATGGCATCTAAAATATTGAAGTTCTTTAAGCAAATATATGAGGTTAATCTGGCCATTTGTTAGCCTTAAATTGTTTCCTGACTTCATCCCTTAATGATTTATAATTTATCTTCAGATTTTTTAAAAGCAGTGATGAAAAACATATTTACTGCAGGAGTCCCCCAGATGTCCAAAAGCTTTTGTTAAGCAGCTAGTTTGTAGCTAATACTTTTAAAGAGCCAAGCAATTGTTCAGATGGCTAATGCGCTTCAGGGGGGGAATGGGTGAGTGATGTTAAAGTCAAACAAGATGGCTTATTACTCTTATTTTGCTCTTGTGGCTTAAAGCAAACAAGTTAAAGTCAATAAGCTTTAGAGTGAAAATGCTACAAAACGTTGTGAGATGCAGCGTTGAAATAAAAAGAAAGAAATACTTAGAGAAAAATGCAGATCTAGGTACTTATTTCAGTGGAATTTTACAACAGATTTTAAAAACAAGGGATGTAGTAAAAGCAGTAAACTTGTGATTCATGAAAGCTCTGAGCTGGAGTCCAGCAGAAGGAGAACAAACATTTTCTGTAATGATCCAACGGTTAAATCAGAGTGTAACGCCTCCTCACAGCAGATCCAAACCGAACGACTCTCTGACATCCCAGAGAAGAACCAAAACAGTCTCTAAACCCCACCCTACATGGAAATCCAAAAGTGTCTTTAAAAAATCATTATTATTATTATTATTATTCTTTTCCTGATGAATTGTAAAGCCATTTAACTATGACACATTAAAATTATTATTAAAAGATTTATCTAACAGGTTTTTTATGTTTTTCATTGGATAACTATAAGATTTAAAAGCTTGGGCCAAATTCTGATTCTGATAGCGAAATGAAATCGCCCCACAACAGAGGCGACAGTCAGCCAGGGTCCAGCAGTTGGGCTGTAAGTAAACCAAAGACTGGCTCAGACATGCACTGACAGCTCAAAGATCATGCAGCAGCATGCTACTCCAGCACGAACACACTGTAGGAGCAACAGCAGAGGACAGGTTAGGTTGAAGAAAAGAAGGTGACTTACCAGACTTGCGCTTGGAGCCATAGTCCCTGAGGGAGAAGCAACACAACAGGGACATGGTTAATGACAGCAGACGCTACTGTCCCAAACAAAACATTTAGTCAACACACATGCATCCTGATGCTGCAGCTCGGGGTCTGTGTGCTGTACAAATGCATGTGATTGAAGGAGAAACTAAGGATTCGGAGAGGGAGGAATGACTTTGGCCAGCTGCCTGTACTCTCTGCTACAGACACAAATAAGTCATGTGACTCCAAAGCAGCACCATCATCTCATTCCCCTTCCTCCCTCTCTTTCCCCGTCGTCCTGTTAGAAGGAAAGACGACTAACCTCTCCCCATATTGGAAGGGGAGGATCAGTTTAAGATGCTTTGCTTAATGGCCTGTAATGGGATTATGGCACAAGTCTGAGCTATAGATTCAGGGCTGACGCAGAGCTGATGTGTACTGTCAAGAGCAATGCAGGTACATGGTTCAGAAAAAGGTGGAATAAATCAAGAGTTCAGATGAGGACACACGGAAACTACGTTCGGCAAGCACGGCTGTTTAGATAGAGCCTGACAATGTCACCCTTGCTGCAGTGTTTGGGAAAACGGAGTGAGAATCATCAGAATGATGCTAAAGTAAGTATTTGTTAGGTCATGTGAGAGTGATGATGATGATGCAGCGCAGGGTTTTAGTGTGTTTACCTGAAACAGGAAAGCAATGTAAGCAAATCATTTTTATGGTGTTGAAAATGTAGTAACAAGAATAATATAGAAAAGCATTTTACTATTTAATGCTGTCATATGAAATAATTTGGAATAAGCATTAAGAGGAAAATCATTTGTTAAAATATGGGGGATCCGTACATTTAATCTCTTGTAGCATTCATTGTAATAGAAAAGAACTGGACTATACAATCTCCTCTCTTCTGCTTATATTGTTCTTCTTGTTGTTATAGTGATTTTAAACAATCATTTTCCAAGATATCTGAAAAATGCATAGCATAAATCAATGAAAATACCCTCCGAAAGCAATTGGGGTATTTTACCTTTGATCTACCAAAGTAGATATCTCTAATTGTTATGTTCACTAATCTCAATATAGAGATGAGCAAATTGGGCTGAGAGAGAGATTACTGCAGCACAGGAAAACTGGACAGGAACGGTTCCCTGCTGTGCAGTTGGTGGGCAAGCTAATGACCTTACACTGCGTGAGGTTGATGAATCCCTCTTTTTGAGAGTCTCTGTTAATCAACTCTTGCTAATAACGAAACACCTCGTCACAGGTTAGGTAACAAAATCAGTAAAAACAGTGTCTGGTTTAGGCAGAGACACAGATTCATGGTATCACTGTGCTCTCCGTCCCTTGTGATCTGATGCTTCCATCTCTCTGTTACTGACTTCAGCAGATGAATGAGGCCTTTGTATTGACCTCCGTATACCAAGAACTCTGTGTGCTAGAACCAGAATATGGTTCACTGTCACTGAAGAGGGACATGGAATGACTTGACCCCATGCACCATCCCGTCCATCCTAAGTCAGGCTCGACACTACTTCTAAAATACAAGGAATATAATTACTTTCTTCCAGTGGTCAAAGACTAAAACGAAAGCACAATAAGCTCTACTCTAAAGCATTTGGATGGGTCTGGGTGGAAAGTTTGCAATGACAATAATAAGACAGAGAGTCTCTCAGAGTAAGCAGAAAATCTAACAGCATGGTTCCCCTTTCACCCAACCTGCCGCAATTCATTACATATGTATAATTTTTAAGGTTGGAAGAATTTCTCAGTCATCCAAGGAATGTTAACAATCCTGAAGACATTTCTTCTCATCTTGTAAATGTCCCAAGTGTTAGATTTACAGTGTATAATGTATACGTTTGTAGTCCGCCTTCCCACAAACACTTTTTCAGCTGTGCAAAGAAAATCTGGGCTATTTGACTGAAACTCAGAAATGCTGACTTTGTTGTCCTTAAGCCAATAATTTGGAGGTATCCTTAACATAACTATATATAGAGAAGTCCAGTGTATCTCGTAAACTGTGGGTCTCTGGTCAGTATGAGATCCTGCATTTGTATTTCTACATTACCTTGTTAACTGATGATTCTATTTATTTTGTGCAGTGCTTCAGTCCCTCCGGCAGAAAAACATCGAACCACACTTGTAAAAACTCTTTTGTTCTCCCAATGCGATTATTGTGATAGAACATTTAGACTCTTGACCTCAACAGTCAACTGGAAGTGTCTTTGAAAATAAACTAATTGTCAGTGTAATAGCAACATCTAATCAGGTTTTTTTGTTTAGCTCTTAGAATAATGACATTTTTCCTTGCTGAGTGGCATTCCAGGCCATGTCAGTACAATAATCATTTTAAAGTAAATCGTACCAGGTTTAGCAGCATTTTCATACGTTTTCTGGCTTTTGTGCTGGGTTTTATTGATACCTAAACATGTTTATCTCTGGGAAATAGAGCACATAGGCTTCCTAAATGTTTAGGACTGCAAATAAGCTTTTGTCTGTTAAAATCTGTTTTGTAATTTAAGAATTACAATTGTCCTTCTTTATTTGATGTAAATGAGACATCCAGTTACTAAAAACAACAGAACAACAAAATTTAAAGACATGTATTTGGAATTGTATCGAAGTAGTGGACATATAACATATAAAGGAGACCCCCTTTTTTTCCCTTTAAGGCATACAACCACTGAGAGGGAGGGAAGATGAAAAGCGAGAGGAGAAACAGATCGTCCAGAGTTTAGAGGAGATTTGTGTGGAAACTCAGAGACTGAAAGACATGTTGCCAGCCAGTAAAGTATGTGGGTTTTTATTCTAACAGTATGTTTGTTGAAGAATAACTGTGGGTCCACTTTAAAAAATCTCTTAATACCCAGATCTCCACAGAAGCCAATCAAATGGCAAAAGTGGATGCACACCTAATGTATTTTGTGATAACAACTTTAACAAGACATTTCCAGACAGATTTTCTCTTCAATCCAAATGTCCTGCTATAAGTGACAAATGACACCTTAATAAAAATTCAAAAAGACTGTATTTTGTATTTTAATTCATAATAAAAGGGTTTACAAGCTTGTAATTAATAAATAATCTTGACATATTAAAATTACTCTTACATTAAAAGATGAGATTTTGCTGGAATTTCAATGTTAAATGTTAAATGTACTTGAATTTTATAAAATACTTGTATTTTTAATGGAGTGCCTTTTTAAAACTTTATGATAAGGTCCCTGAACAATATAGAGTGGACCCAGTTATTCACAAGTGTTAGGGTCCAGAGCTCAAGAATACTGAAGAACACTTTTAAAGACGCTTAAAGCTGCAAATGTAATAGTTCGACCACCAGATATACCTTAATACGCATAAATACACAGTGCAAACATCTTAACACAAAGCAGGTAAAAAAGGAATATTAAACTTCCACTGGAAAAAACAGTAAGGAAAGGTTGCTATCACAGAATTTCGGGCTAATCTACAACCTTCCAAATATCAGTAAAATATTCGAGCAATCCTTTTTTCCTATTAGAAATCATTTCATCTTTGTTTACACAGGATGTCAGGTAGGTTTGATTTATACACAGCTTATTTAGACTGAGATATTGGTTTAGGAAACTAATAGATCGTATGCCAATGAAACCAGCGAATCAATGTTTATTAGCATAAGTTGTGGTTGAGAACCGCCTCACAAGCAACCGCGTGAAATACAAATACTTCCTGAGATTATCCCTTTAACCTCTTTTTGTTTTGTCCACCTGCTGCTCTCCAGATCCTGACTCATCCCCAAGAGTTGTCGTGCCTCGACCTAATCTTCTCAGGAGCCCCACATTACCTTCAGATGGACACCGTTAGGCATGAGGGACGTCGCTTCTAGGCATTTGCATTACAGACAGAGTGATAAAGCAATGATTTTTATTTCAATGATTCACAAATGAACAAAGTGCTGGGATATGACTGCTGGAAAACGTCTATCAATCAGATATTTACTGTATTCTCCATGATGGAGTAATGAAGTGGAAGACGAACAGACAGACCAAGGTTCATTGTATTGCCTACAGCAATACACCTACAGTAACAATGCAGGTATAGAAGGGGATTTTCTTCTGTCTTGCTTTATACATCACAGCCAGAAGCAGATAAAATAACCCACTGTTACATCTAACACACAGGCACATTATCCCCTACTTATTCCTGATTAACCCCCAATCACCCTTCCTGCCCTCCCCCATTTACCAGGGGTAACTCTTCTGCCTCCACGGAACCCAAAAGCTGACCAATCACACAAGTCGATGACTGATCCAGCAATAATCTAATAGCAGCCTCTTTCTATCTCCTTCGTGCTCAAACCAAGGTCAGACTATTGTTACTCATGTAGAGGGTTGTCTGGCAGCGCAATGACTGATAACATCTCTGCAGTGTTCTGACTGTGGTTGAAATCAAAGCCAAAATGGAGGATGTAAACATTAGTAAGGAACTGTGGGTGTTATGGAGTGTTGAGAACAGACTGGTTGATATTTTTATAATTACAGATTAACTAATCAACTTATCATCTATCAACATGTCGATAGATGATAATGATGCAATGTGTGGAAGAAAGATTATAATGCTCAGAAGGGGCAACAAGAAAGAAAGCTGTAACGATGGAGTGTGTGTGGTGGCATCTGAAATGAAGTGCAGAAACTGGGAGGAGTACGACCGGTATCTGAACTGGAAACAGCAGCTGCATCGGCCTGGACTGTGAACTACGCCACCATGTGGCCAGAAAGCTGCAACATGGACGTTCTAAACTCCCTCATTCTCACTAAAAGGCAACCAAAAATATACACTAGTTTCCTGGTGGCATTTGAATCACACTTGGTAAATCAAGTTCCAAAAAGGGTAAAAGACAAACAGGGGAGAGCAATCTCACATTTAAAAGGATGTATCGATTCATTTACAGTTGGTAAACTAGTAACCAAAAACCCCAGTAAGGATGTAAAACAAGCATAATATCACTCTTTTTTAATTGTTGGTGGGAGAGTTTTGGACACCCAAACAAAAGTAACAGAAATTAGTTAGAACTGAAACTGAGAAAAACAAGCCTAGATGACGACAGGTTTATGATGTCAACACAGACGAATCTTAACAATCAGAATTAGAATATATATATATATATATATATATATTGCCATCATTGTCAACATTTTCTGGTGTAATGGTGCATATAAATACAATAAAATAAAAAAATTAAGACTTAAGAAATCTAGTCTGCATAACAACCTTCAGACACCGTTTACATTCCTACTGCTTATTTAAAAGCCAGGCAGAAATAGATGCAATACCTTGATGCCACATTTTCTTAAAACGGAATATGTGCCATCATTGGATCCTTAATCAGAAAATCCTCTGTCTGTTTAATTATTATATAACATCTGAAGCATAGAATGTGCTAAAAAGAAGTTAAGCAGTCTCCTAAATGAGCTTTAGATTTAAAAGGCAAACAGTGGGTTTCATTATAGTGACATCACCTCTGATGGTCCTAATTTTACCTAACTGGTGCAATACCAACTTCAGACGACAGGGGGCGACATTGTAAAAAACCACAGAAGGAATGAGGAAGCCTTTTTCCACTTTGCTCTGATTCGATTCTTCACATTAGTGGGTAAAAATAAAGAGTGGGAAAACTGTCTAAACATATATTCCCTGTTTTCTAAGCAAAAAATTATTCAGGAGGAGGTCAAACCGTCCCCTCCCCCACTGTTCTTGACCTTCCTGTGTCCCAAGACGACCTCCATCCCTCTTCCTTCCGAATTTTACAGGAAGTGATAAACTGTACCTCACCGCTTGACAGCTCCATCTATCCATCACACCCGTGCCGGCCGGGCCCTCCCAGAGCTATGACTGTAGCCCGACCGGCTCAACAACTCCCTGTGAGTAAGTGTGCATCAGTGCAGGAGAGCACAAGTGAGTCATATGCTGCATCTGGGTGAATGGGTACATCCAGAGCGGAGGCTGGGGAGAGGTGAAATAACCTTAATATAGTCACCACGCAGAATCAATTAGAGTTTTTAAAAATAGAGCTCCACTTTGGGTCCGAATGTTTCTAAATGTGACTGGAAGAAAACCAAACCAATTGATGAATGCTCACAAATAGAAAAAACAGCAACAAAAAAACAGGACATCCCTTAAGCTTCACACTCAGTTGACCGCTGTTGTTCGTAGTGACATGTTTTAAATATTCAAACCAATAGAGGACGGTGCTCATCGGGTCTCCAGTGAGTGAAACTGATCCTAAGGAATCATCCATTAATGCTGAGAGAGTCGTGTCGGCTCTTTCTGAGCAGAGCAGAAGAAAGAAGGGGGCTATGGAAAGGGACTGACTGGGGGACAGTGGTGGATGATGTCCCAGTGCTAGTTCAGCAGCGTTTTCCTGGATACTGCTTAGTGGAGCATATGTGCGTCTTGTTTTAGTTTTTAATAAATATTGATCAGAGTTAAAAAACAATATCATTTATATCCACAACAATTATTATAAAAAATTATACAATATAAACTGGAAAAACTGGTGGAATTTTTAGTAGATTTTTGACTATAGAGTTAATGTTTATATAAACATATTTTACTTTTCTGTATCTTTGCAGAGACTTTTTATTGACTTAAATAAATTCCAGCAGTTCAACCTTGACTCTAACCATCACCATTACAAATATACCCTTACATGCAACCTAACTTAATTCCCACCTTAGAGTTGATGCTAATCCAAAACCCAAAGGCACTTATCCTTGTGGGAATAAAGCCTGGCCCAATGTGCCTCAGATTCAAGGCCACAGACATGGACACCAAGATGGATTGATAATAAACAAACACACACATGTGATATTTCTCTATCCTTCCAGGGACTTTTGACTGACTTCCATTCATTTGCCACGACTTTCTATAGCCTAATCCTGAATCTAGTCCTAACTCAAATCACACCATAGTCATACACGTGACCTCTGACCCCCAAAAATGCACTTCAACTGTTGGTCCCCACAAAGGGAGTATTTGCTAACATGTGATCCCAACAATATCGCAAATACATGGGCACACAACCACACTCTCAGACACACACTGAGGACTTTACATCATCTGATGATTTTATTTCAAATAACCCAACCCACTCCCCCCACAAAGCATCTCTCCATCCCGCATCTCTGGACACATTTTCATTTAGAAAATGCGCTGAGGTGAAAGCACCAAAGAGCCACATCCACTTTACTCCTTACAGCTTTAGGTTATGACGTCTAACACACCATTAACTGGGCAGAGTGAGCTCTTAAACCAACACTGAGTGTTTTTTTCTGACACTGAGGGAAAATAAGAGAAACCAGAGGAGTTTCTGAATTGATTTCTGTCAGTGCTGGTCCAAACTGCAGCTCTCAGTCCGGACTGACTGATTCAACACACTCAAAATGACCCTCTGCACAGTCTGTCCAAGCAATATTTACCTCTTCACAGTGCAGCATCTGTAAAAAAATGTATTCTTTTCATCTTTATTATAATTGTTTTGTGTTTGTTTGTGTCTGTTCATCATGAAAAGAAAAAGGGAATTACACTTCAAAGTCTACGTTGTTTGGTTTGTGTTAGAATTATGGACTGGGCTCACAGCTGGAGATGAAAAATCCTTTGGAAGAGCTAAAAGCAGCTGATTCAATTTTCTGTGCATGTTCTAGTCCCAGAGTAGTTGCTGGCAATGCTTGTACAAACGAATGGATGGAAAATCTACAAAACAGCCACGAATCAGCTAATGGTTAATCTCTCAGGTCTTCTGTCTATAATAAACCATGAATTTTACAGTCATCTAAAAACTATCCTCAGTGTGATCACTTCAGGACATTTGCCAGTTTGTTGCTCTGGGGAATTCAGCTGTGGATTAGCACAATGGCAAGACACAAAGACATTAGGGATTATCATTGAATACTGCTGCTGATTAATCTAAAAAAGGGTTTCCACAATTTCTAAAACATTTATAGCTGTTTCATAGGACCGTCCAGATCAGACCCCTACTCGATAATAACGCTATGAAGGAACATGAAATGACCCTTGCAGAAAGAAATGTTAGGAAACGACATAAATTGAAGCAACATTGGACAGAAGAGCGAACTGAACAACGTTTACGATGTGAGAATCAATCTTCTGCAGCCTCTTAACTACTGGAAGGTGTTGCTTCTGAAGGCGGTTCTACATGACTGGATAAAGAAGAAGAAACCAGACACCACTTCAGTATAGATGATTGTAGTGGTTACCATAATCTTTATGTGAAGTTGTAAGTGTAAAGTCCTTGATCCCCTGCTTTTCTATTGTAGTATTTGTTAGATTTAATTTGAAATATCTTTCCTCAAGCAAAGTCCTCAGAAAGAATGTACTTCTACCAAATGGATTTAAATAAAGAATCTAAATGTATCTCTCTCTCTCGCTAGATTTTCCACTTTTGAGGCTTAATTTCCCTCATCTAACAAGATTAATTTTAATTATTCACCCAGATTAATACAGATCAAATTAAACAAGGTACAGGATATGCATAATGAAAACATCCATCACACAAAAAGACAACAGCAAAGGTCCGACGAAGCGCTGTATGGATGCTGGGAGATTGTAACTGCATTAGCAAAGGTGTTTATAACCTTGAACCTTCTCATCAATTAAACACACTCGAATTTATGAGGTCGAGTTGTATTCATATAATTGGAAGAACAGGAGTGGAGAGATGATGTAGTGCAGGAGAAACACCGACAGACAGGTCACAACGAGATGCAGCCGAGGAGAAGTAATTAAAACACGAGCAAGAGTCTAGCTATAGCTCTAGGTTGAATTGCCTCAGGTGCCTGCATCTCTGTGCAGACATAAACACATTAGAAATGAAGGGGGTGATGCCGGCATTTCAGGATCGGAGGGGAGAGTGTGTTCTCTAATTAACAGCTACCCAACGGTGCATTCCCCTGCTGCAAAACAAGTGGGTCTCCTCCTCCCATTCTTGCATCCATCAGCTCCCCTCGCTTTATAATGTGGTGTGAGGCTTCTAACACACAAACTCAGAGAGAAGAAGCAGATTTGGGAATAGCTTTGATGCTCACAGCGGTCCAGAGGGGAGCTTTGTTGAATGTTCAGGGCAACATGGTGGTATTATCAGCAACACTTTGTCGTCATCATGTTTGCATGCATGCACTACAGCGTGTCTGCCC